>MCJB01021577.1:84681-197678 GCA_002018475.1 Nicotiana obtusifolia | reverse complement strand
TGACACGGAAAGCTACCAAGTTCCAATGGTCCGACGCTTGTGAGCATAGTTTCCAAGAACTAAAAGATCGGTTGACCTCCGCGCTAGTACTTACCCTCCCAGCAGGAACAGAAAAGGTATGTGGTGTATTGTGATGCTTCAGGTGTAGGTTTGGGGTGCGTATTGATGCAACATGGGAAGGTAATTGCTTATGCATCAAGACAATTAAAGAAGCATGAAAATAATTACCCGACGCATGATTTGGAATTGGCCGCAGTAATTTATGCTTTGAAGATTTGGCGGCACTATTTATACGGTGTCCATGTTGACATCTACACAGATCACAAAAGTTTACAATACATCTTCAAACAAAAGGAGTTGAATATGAGATAGCGTAGGTGGCTTGAATTACTGAAAGATTACGATGTCGAGATATTGTACCATCCCGGTAAAGCCAATGTTGTGGCAGACGCTCTCAGTCGCAAGTAAATGAGCAGCCTAGTACACATTGAGTCAAGCAGACAAGGTTTATAAAGAGATTCATCAGCTAGCCAGTATGAGAATTAAATTGTTGGACTCCGAGGACAGAGGTGTTGTTGTGCATAACACATCAGAATCATCTCTCATGGCTGAAGTAAAAGCACGGCAATACGAAGATCCCACCTTGATGCGATTGAAAGAGAGCATGCAGCAAGGAAGAATCTCAGCTTTTGAAATTGCAGGGGATGGAACACTGAGGTGTCAAAACCGATTATGTGTGCCTAATGTCGCAGGATTATGAGAGAAGATTATGAGGGAAATTCATCAATCCCGGCATTCCATCCATCTTGGCTCAACAAAGATGTATCACGATGTCAAGGAGCAGTATTGGTGGGAAGGTATGAAAAGGTCCATCACCAAATTTGCAGCCCAGTGCCCCAATTGCCAACAAATAAAGGTAGAACATCAGAAACCTGGTGGACTGCTCCAAAATTTAGATATTCCGACCTGGAAATGGGAGGTGATTAATATGGATTTCATTGTTGGGTTACCTGTCTCTTATCATAAGTTTGACTCCATCTGGGTAATAGCTGATCGACTTACAAAATGTGCCCATTTTCTGCCAGTCAAGACAACCTACACAGCTGAAGATTATGCAAAACTGTACATCAAGGAAATTGTCCGACTTCATGGGGTACCAACGTCTATTATCTCAGACAGAGGAGCTCAATTTACGGCTAACTTTTGGAGGTCTTTCATGAAGGGTTTAGGCACACAAGTAAATCTCAGTACGGCACTCCATCCAAAGACTGATGGACAGGCTGAACGTACCATCCAGACACTTGAATATATGCTACGAGCATGTGTTCTAGATTTCAAGGGGAACTGGGATGACCACCCCACACTCATAGAATTCGCGTACAATTATAGTTACCATTCCAGCATTAAAATGGCTCCATACGAGGCACTGTACGGGAGGAGATGCAGGTCACCAGTTGGATGGTTCGAAGTCGGAGAGACAGAGTTATATGGGCCGGACTTGATTCACCAAGCCATTGAGAAGGTGAAAGTGATACAAGAGCGACTGAAGACGGCCCAAAGCAGGAAAACATCTTATTCCGATGTCCGACGTCGTGACCTTGAATTTGAGGTTGGTGATTGGGTTTTCTTGAAGATCTCACCGATGAAGGGTGTTATGCATTTTGGGAAGAAGGGTAAACTGAATCCGCGGTATATCGGGCCGTACAAAATTCTTCGACGAATTGGACAGGTTGCTTATGAGTTAGAATTGCCATCTGAATTAGAATTTGTCCATCCGGTATTCCACGTATCTATGTTGAGGAAATGTATTGGAGACCCTTCTCGGGTCGTCCCTATCAAAGATGTACAAATTACAAGGGATCTATCATATGAAGAAATGCCAGTAGCTATATTGGACCGACAAGTCCGTAAGCTAAGAACAAAGGGCCTCCGTTAAAGTATTGTGGAAGAACAAGAATACGGAAGAGGTGACATGGGAAGCAGAGGATGAGATGAAGTCCAAATACCTTTACCTGTTCCAGCATGGAGATAATGAGGGTGCCGGGGGAACGCAGGACGCATTAAAAGGAGAAACGTCTCTGTGAGGTAAGCAATAACATGAGAATACTCTTTCTTAATACAAATGGTGATATGAGGATAATGTACGTAGATATAATGCTTTGTATAACCTTGTAAGGCTATAGGTTGGGTTTAACTGCTTGTGAGTTTTGCTAGGATCCGTTGAATAGAGAAAACTCAGCCAGAAATTTTCGTCAGAAATCCACAATGAGTTGAGATCCCCGTAAGCCCTTACATTCGAGGACGAATGTTCCTAAGGGGGGAGGGTGTTATAACCCATATTTGTACACGTTAGATTACACCGTATGATAGTCTACATAGGTACGAGAAGAGAATTATCTCTGAGACAATAAGAGTTTAGTCCTATTGGTCTTAAATGATGCAAGGGTGAATAAGGGTGGTTAACAAGTATTAGAAGATAAACGAGTAAACGATGTTGTAACTCGTATTTTTGGGTAAATCGAGAGGTGATTAACATTACCAAGAGGTCATGTATTAAGGTATTTGAATCATATAACATCCGCTTCATAAGTCTTGCAGTCAAACGAGTTATGAAACAAAAGTCGACAAAAGTTGTCGCAACTTAGGTTCACAATTGTACTTAAACATTAGGTCAAATGTTTCTGAGCTTTTCTTCCAATTTACAAGGAATTACGGGGTGATCTACCTACCAAATTAAAGGTATATGAGTCTAGTTTCCAATGCATCAAACAATTTGTCAATGCAATCTCGGAGTATTGAGATAATTGTATTTCCGCAGACCTGCGCAGACTGGTAGGTGACAAGTAGGTGCATCACCTACTTGCCAAAATTAGGGGACAAAATTAAAAGTCCCAAGTCGGACAAGAGAGAGATTTTAAGAGATTTTAAAGTCAGTTATTTCACTATTATTTCAGACCTTCAAAACCTAAATTGAACCCCTGCAACCCCTCCCCAAAAATCCCACACAAACCCTAATCGATTTTCCCTCTCTTTCAAGTTCTAATTGGGGGTGAAACCTAGAGTTTGAAGAACCAGAGCAAGGGCTGAGTTATCCAACAAGTAAGGTGAGTTTACTGCTCTCTTTCATACATTTTTTCTACTTTTAATTCATGGTAAGTCATCCTATATATGTAAGAACTCACGGGACGGTGATCGGAAGCCGTGAGTTCGAGTTATTCACTTGTAGCGGACTGTTTTGTGGACTGTTTTGTGTTGCTGTAAAGCTGCATTTTGTACTACTGATTTGTGGAGCTTTGGAGGAGGAATGGTGTGGAGAAACACCATGTAGATTTAGGGTTGTGGGCTGATAGTTGTTCGTAACATTTCTGGGTCGTTTGACACGACTATGGTGGCCATCGTATGTATGAAGTGATTGACTTGTGCGTGGATAGTTTTGGGAGGCTTAATATGATTAATATTGATGTTGTTTGGGCTGTTTGGTGATTGTGTTAACTTTTGGGAAGTCCTATATATAGGGGAGGTGTTGTCCGTTTTATCGCAAAATAAGTTGCAGTCGATACATAATAGTTACAACGCTTAAACGATAACGGTAGTGTCATTCCTCTTATTATAGACTAAGGAGTCGTGGAATATTCATTTTCTTGAGGTTGGGAAGTATATACAAGGTATATGAGACTGTCCTTTTTCTTCTTTTGCACGACTCAGATTGTACATAATGCAATGAACGAGCCCCAAAGATACTCTACTCTTAGAAGGTAGTAGTACTTATATTGTTTCCCCCTCGTGGGAGGATTGATGTTGATGTTACTTCTTTGACCTTGCGCCAGTCCGAAAGGTTGAAACTGTGGTTCCAATGAGTCCAGCATGCATTATCTATTTTACTCTAACGAGCCGCTCTATAGTCGGCCGAGCAGGCACCTATTGTGCAACTATACATATATATATGTTTTACACTACTTAGTCGCGCTATAGACGACAGCTATTTTACTTTACCGCGCCGCGCTATAGTCGGCCGGGCAGGCACCTATTGTGCAACCACTGATCAGTTGGCTATAATGAAGATGAGGCCCACAGAGGCGTATGTATATGATGATTTTAAAAATGATATATATATCTATATATATATATATATATGTAAATGCATGTGCACATCAGGTATCTCATGGTTAGTCGCCCTCAGAGGCATTCAGATGGTACAGATTTTATGTTTCTTATCCCGATACATGTTATTGTTCTTATGTTATGTATTCCCATCTTACATACACAGTACTTTATCCGTACTGACATCCTTTTATTGGTGGACGCTGCATGTCGTGCTGCAGGCCCGGACAGACAGATAGACGAGGCTCCCCCATTACAGTAGGCTGTCCAGTTCAGCGGATATTGGCAAGATCCATCCTTCGGACTTGCCGTAGTCTCGGTATGCATTTTGTTATTGACATTATGGGCATGTTGGGGCCCTGTTCCGACACAGGTTGCATCATGTATGTTCCAGTAGAGGCTCATAGACAAGGGGTGGGTTTATGTATAGTTGGATTGCCTTGTCGGCAAATGTATTTTGCTGTACAGCTTTTGCATCGCAACCTTAAGGGCCATGTTATATATACATATGTTCATGTTATTGTATTGTATTTCAATTAATCATGATCATGGTTTGATTTTCATACGGGCATCGTCGAACTTATAGATAACAAGGAAGGTAAGATGAAAGGTACGCCGACACTCGACGAGTAGGGTCCGGGTGCCAGTCGCGACCCTCCGGCTTGGGTCGTGACACTACCTCTCTACGGGCATGGCTACTGGTACTGAGTATGATTCGGACGAATAGAATAATCGATAAAGGAACCCCATGCAGGTGGTGAACTGGAAGATGGTTGTCCAAAATGGGTACTTTGAGATTTTTGAGCAACTAGAGCACTGCGGGTAACCTGAAGTGCATATTGAACTGGTCGGCTGATAAAACCTTTGCCATGACGAGCTAAAACTACAGAGTAGGAACCAATAAACCCTCCAAAATCTCAAAGCCTCTATAAGGCCTGGTAAAAAAATTTTCACCTAGAACCCGAGTTTTTGTGATGCTAAGGTAGCTCAGAGCCGTTAGAAGTCCTATTTGGATGTTCGTCATAGAGATTTGGAGTTCAAAGAAGATTATTGGGTATTCTTGAAGGTTTCCCCTATGAAGGTTATAATGCAGTTTGGTAAGAAAGGGAAGTTGAGATCGAGGTATGTTGAACTGTACAAAATCATTTGGAGGATTGGTCAGGTGGTGTATAGGTTTGAACGACCTCCAGAAATGTCTTTAGTTCACCCGGTGTTTCATGTATCCATGTTGAAGAAGGTAGTTGGAGATCCGTCGATTATTGTTCCGGTTGAGACTTTAGAGATTAATGAAGAACTGACTTATGAAGAAATTCCAATTGCCATTTTTGATAGGCAAGTCCGAAAGTTAAGACATAAAGAGATTGCCTACGTGAAAGTGCTATGGCGAAACCAACAGGTTAAAGAGGCCACCTGGGAGACCGAGGATGAAATGAAGAAGAAGTACCCTCCTTTGTTTGAATAACTCTGTAATCGTTTCTACGAAGTTTTACCCTATGAATTATCAAGATGTATCACTTGAAAAGTTTATGCTAACGGTAATCCTTTTTGATAATATATTGTCTATGAGGCCACGGTTGGTGTTAATTTCATGTTATGTTGCATCGTTGGATTATGTATATATTGTTAGGATTGGTTTCTAGGATTCTCTAACAGGTGGATAGGCCCAGTAACAGGGGAAACTCTGCCGAAATTTTTGGAAATTTAGGGAGTTAGTTAAAAATTTGGAAGTGTTGGTGTGTGAAATAGCAGCTAAGTCACATTGGATACTAATGGCAGATTTTGACCCTCATTCGAGGACAAATGATCTTAAGCGGGGGAGGATGTAAGGTCCCGTAAAATAAATTTCACCTAGAACCCGGGTTTTCGTGATGCCAAGGTAGCTTATGTGTTGATGATTGTAGAGATACTTCGCGACGAGCTACGGACTTTTTAGGTTGAACTGTTCTTTGAGGAGTTGAAGAAAATTATTGGCGGATTAGGGCATTTCTGCGGCCCTCGACCCACGAACACGATCCCGGCTTAATCCCTTGGGCTTTTACTCATACTTCAAAGCTCCAAATAGCTAAAATTCATTCCATAACATCTACATAGCTCATAATCACTCCTACAAAGCATAAAACATACAATTAGTGCAAAACACTATCAATTAAAGCTTAAACATGTATAAAGTGCAGTGAATTAGAGTGCAACAAGCGATTAAGACACGTGATTGTAGCCTACTATCAACACCCCACACTCAAACCATTGCTCGTCCTCGAGCAATCAAACTACACTTCATATAGACATGACCTTCTTCAATAACTCACATAACTCATCACACCAAGAATATTTAAAACAAACTAAGTACAATACCGCAACATCCTAGCCTCAAGATTTGAATCAAAAGCACCACACATTATTTATAACCCGCTCACTTACTCTAACACAGAGGTCGACGACATTACGTATCCTTTATGAATTGAGTGCCCTCACACAACAATAGAGAGTAGTTCCACGCACAAGAAATTTAAGAACAATTAGGAACTCAAGATAAAAAGAATTCACTCACTCTCATAAACAACATTCATATGCCACAAAAGACGTACCATAGGCTTGCCCGTTGTGTACTACTCTACTAATTGAGTTCATTCAGTCAATGATCAAGTAGGACATTATGTGGTTGTAATGCAGGCTGTGGGACGGGTAGGATACATTTAGATATAAGAGTGACTGCACCTCCCTAAGCACTTTAATACATACAATTCAGAATTGTTCAAAAGCCCACACTTATGTCAAACCAAAACTCCACCTTCACATCAATATGTATTAACTCCATACTTCTTTAAGCACAATTACATCAAGAGTCACCACTATCAAAGAATATTTTCCACAACAATACAACATTTTTTTCTTTTCTCTTTAAATTCAAGTGCCTATTACTTTTTTTAAAATAGCGCACCGTTCTTCTTATATCAATAGTTCCACTCAAAAGCCAAACCAACCACCCCTTACTTCAACTTTTACAAAGTTCATACCAAATTCAAGTGCTCACGAGAGATAAAAGGTTCAAATAGATGGTTGATTTGAACAGAAGGGTACGACTTGTAATGTGGTTGCCAAAAAAAGGATTACAGGCTCAAAGGAATTTAATACGATACGTAACAATTTGGAGGGTACTAGCATATATTTGGCTCAACAAGGAAATGCCTAAATCACTTTCAAGACTGAATAAAACTATTATTTCACTTTGCAAACACACGAGGCAAGTTCTAGATGTCAAATGAAATACACTGAATAACACAAAACCTCACACACGCCTGGCACATAACTCGCTCAAGATTGGATTATCAAGACACTCTAGTCAAAGCAGTTAAGAAAAGGTACAATCAAACAATTTAAGGTACATATACAAGAGTCAAAAACTGAGTCTAAGCGTCACACTAAAGCACTTACTATTCTCAAGGTATAATAAAGTTAAAAGACATTGCCTTCAATTTTTTTTTTGGCTAAATATAAGTTTTATTAATAGAAAAAAAATAGAAAAGTGGAGGGGGACATGAAGCTTACCTCCCAAAAGTGAATGAGTGTACACTTAGTCATCCTAAGGTGATAACTAATTGTACCTAAAAAGTAGTAAGGTGTTATATATATGGTGATGTGACGATTGTCTATTTTATATTGGTAAACAATCGTATGTACAAAAACAAAGTGAAAATTTCCTAGGTCAGCTATACAAAAAAGTACATATGTTCCTGCTTCTATTATGTGGTTGAGGATGTGATCCCTTGTATATACATCTGACATCTATCAGTGATTTCTAGAGTTTCCAAAAGTGTGACAAACAAGTGCGAGCTATCTTCAATTTTTCTTTGACCTTGGGGGAAAGGAAAGCAAAGCTGAAGATGGCTATCGAGTCTGCCATGTAATTGGATGGCAATGTTATTTTTCTTGAGTTAGCAATATTCTGATTGCTGCTGTTGGTTCTGGAGTTGGGAGGGTAGCCTGTGTGCTGGGCCTGGTACTGTTGAGTGTATGTTTGTATCTTGTGTCTTCTGATAGGTTGTCTATTTGGTTTGCTGCTTCTGTGGGAGCTGTTGTCTACTTTTGATTCCTGCTGCTTCAGTGGGTAACCTGTTGGTAGTGTTTCTATGACATGTAATTGCTTATGGCTTGGTATACTGCTGTTGTATTACTGTATATTGTGTGATTTCCAGTGATGCATTGTGGGGGCAAAAGTCCATGAGGATTGCTGTAGTTGCAAGAGATCTTGCAACTGCAGCAATGATCTGGACCATTTCAAGTTGTTTACAGTGTTGTAGGAGATGCTGAGTTTAGTGGAGGAAATGGAGTTTGTGTTGCTGCTACTTTGAAATTCAGTTTGCTGCTGATGATATATCAATTGGTTTTGATTTGTGTGTTGACTTTGCTGCTTTATAACTTTGTGATCATCAATGTTTGTTTCAGAATGTTGATTTCGTTGCCTAGCTGTTGGTTGTGCATCTGTGTCCTCTGTGATCATCTATTGCCTTCAACTCAATTCATAGAACAAGGTTTCTTACTACTCTACAAAACAAAAACCAACTATACCCGGTTCAAACAAAACCCTTGGAAAAGAACCATGGCACAAATAAAAACCAAAGGGGACTTGTTACACTACATAACAAAAGAAAATCTTTTTGTCTTTTTACTTCCGACTTCAATTCCTCAAGAAACCTGTCGATGATATCCATCGTCGGGAAAAATTGAAAATTTTAAAATTTTTAAGAATATTTATGTTTTTTTGCCAATTATTTTTCTATCTCTAACTACTACAACTAACAAAAAGAAAATTAATACTAATATACATACATATATACAACATATCTTCCACCTCACACTTTAAGTTGTATAGCTGCTAACTCTTAAACTGTTTTCTTAGGCTAGTTATACTCCATCTTCACAACATTTAGAGTTTAAAATCTATAGTATCTTCTCCAACTCGTTAGGTACTACAAAACAATTCTTGAAAAGAAGTTCAATAATAAGGAAAACAAAAGAGAAAAGGAAAAAGAAAAAAAAAGAAAAAAAAAACCTAATTCCTGAATTAGCACCAAAACTATTTCAAACACTATTGATTGGAAATCCCTGGCAACGGCGCCAAAATATGACGAGCTCGAAACACATACTTAAATTATGCTCGCTATTCAAAGATAATATTGTATAATATCGTATCCACAAGGATTGGATTAAACAGTATTTTCGTAATTTCTAGCTTGATTGCTATCCAAGAGAATCGACAATCGTGATTTATATGACTAATAACTAAAATTAACTAAGATCTAAAGCTATTGACTAATGACAATAGAAACAAAGATAATCAAGGAAGTTATCAGTGGGAGAAAATAGGGGTTGATAGGATGGGTGCAAGATAATTGTTCGGGATCTAACTATAAATAATTCACTTCTAATGTGCAAGTGAGTATTTCGAATTCATTCAATTATTAGTTCAAACATTCATCAAAAACTCTTCTCTCCATTAAGTCCTAACCTCACGAAACCAAATTAAGCACGTGAATATATGCACGAATGCGCAGTGGATTGGTCTTTAGAAAAATCTTTTTCGATTATTCTCCTAACTAGGTTTAATCAATGATTCAACTAGCCTCTTTCGATTACTTACAAGAAGAACTCAACTAGCAATATATGATATCACAAGTTATGCCTCTCTCGATTACATGAACAAGTGAATATAGATGCAACAGTTAAATCATCCAAAAACGCTTTAATACATAAAAGTTATAATCCACAAACAATCATCAATACACCAAATCCATCAATTCCCTAAAGAGAACTACTCTATAGATATAGAGAAATTCATTAAAGTTAATGTATAGGAAAACATAAATTCAATCCAAACTCGTGTCTTGAGTAAGGAAGGAATGATGAAATCCCCGTGCTCGTGTTCATCCAACTCCTCCTTTGCCTCCTTAGGTCAAATATGTTTCAAAAGTCCATAGAATAACATTTTTCCATGTATTTTTACCAAGTAGGGTTGGGCTCAGACAGAATCACCTTTTCCTAGCCAAAATAGGATATTTACTCTGTAAAAGAATACACAGGCGCGCCACATGGGGCAACGCGCCATGCGGGGCATTAGTGGGAAAATATAGAGAGCTAGTTCTGACAGTCAACATGAAATTTGCATAGCCCCGGCGCCCCACGCACCCCCTACGTGCCGCATAAGTGCAATTTTCTCAGAGTACGGCTCAAGTCTTTTGTTTTGACGTCCAGACTTGGTCCTCGACCCCCAAACACGATCCCAGCTTAATCCCTTGGGATTTTACTCAGAACTCGAATTCAGTCCACAACATCTACATAGCTCGAAATCACTCCTACAAGGCATAAAACACACAATTAGTGCCAAAAACTACCAATTAAAGCTCAAACATGTATAAAATGCAGTGAATTAGAGTGCAACAAGCGACTAAAACACGAGATTATAGCCTACCATCACAAATGCGAGCCTCGCATTTGCGAAATGCTAGCTCGTATTTGCGAATTGGGATAATATTAGCATCTTCGCATCTGCAAAGCCCTACTCGTATTTGCGATGAGGGCTGTCTTCACATTTGTAATTAGTCTGCTGCATTTGCGACACTGGGGAGGACAGCTTCGCAATTTGGAAGCCTAGGTCTCCATTGCGGAAAGGGGTATTTTCAAATGCAAGGGTATTGTCGCATGTGCGACACTTGGGAGGCTCAGACACTATTCGATTTGGCGAATAGTGGTTCGCTTTTGCAAACATTGCAATTGCGAACAAGTATCTGCGATTGGGTAAAAGTTCTTGGGACTTAGCTCATTTTAAACCATTTTTGAGACCTAGACTCCGTAGAGGCAATTTTTGGAGAGACATTTCTTCCCAACTTCATAGGTTAGTAAATTTAATTTGTTTTCTTTCAATTTCCATTATTTTTCATGAATTTCACTATCAAATCTAAGAGTCATAGAGTAGATAGATGGGGTTTTGGGTAGAAATTAGTGATTTTGTAAAATTAAGATTTAGACCTCCAATTGGGTTTGGAAACAAATAACATATTCGGGCCTTGAGGTAAATGGGTAATTGAGATTTGGTCTTAGTTTTGAATTTCGACCATGTGAGCCCGAATTGACATTGACTTTATCAATAATGTTAAAGATTGAACCTTTTTCGGACGAGGCTAGTTTCCAAAGCTTGTGACTTATTTAAGTAATAGTTGACTAGATTCGGGTGGTTTGGAGGATTATTCCAAAGGAAAGGCCGTGTTGGATTGTTGATATTTTTCTGAACGGAGGTAAGTATTTTGGTTAATCTTGATTTGAGATAGAGTATAATCGAGTCTATTTTCTAAGTGATGTATGTGTTGGGGGCGTAGTATATGAAAAATGACGAGTGTATATGCATTGGCCATGAGATAAACATACTGGTAGAGTTAGTCTTATTTGTGCCATGTTACTTTGTGTATTATGTCTTATATGATTTAGATAGATTGTCTAATTCTTCGATTTCTCGTATCCATGTTAACTCCTATGATGAGATTATTGAGATATTAGGCGTTCAGATCGTTGAATTGTTGATTTGGTTGTTGGTGTTAAGTTGTTGGTAAATTTTCATATGATGAGATGTGCTCAAATACTACAATTAATGTTGAATATGGTTTTTACCTTGCTTGGTATTATGATGTATGTGATGCTTGGTGAGGAAGAATGAAATGCACGAAAGGTGTTTTCATGCTTGTGAGGAAGAGTGATTTAATGAAGGGTGTGTAGCGACCCAACCGGTCATTTCGAGCATTTACATTCTATTAAGTTGTTTCAAGTCTTGAGTAGCTTCATATGATGTACTATGACTTGTATGAATCGTCAGTTTTTGTTTTCAGGTGATTCAAGATTGATTTGGAAGAAAGATTCTCAGCTAGGAAGCTTTAAGCTGGAAAAGTTGACCGAGTTTGATTTTTGTGTATTTGACCCCGGATCGAAGTTTTTATGGTTCCGTTATGTCTGGGTGGTGATTTTTGACTTGGGCGTATTCCACGATTTGCATTTGGATGTTTCTAGAAGGTTTCGACACTATTTGACAAAAGTTGGCAATTTGAAGATTTAGAATGTTCATAAGTTTGACCAGGCGTTAACCTTGATGATATTAGATTCAGATTGTGTTTTGGGGAATAATAATAGTTTCGTTATGTCAATTGGGACTTATGTGCAAAGTTTGAGGTCATTCATAGTTGATTTGATAGGGTTCGGCACGAGTTTTGGAAGTTAAAGTTAAAAAATTCATTAAGTTTGATGTTGTTATGCATGATTTGAGGCCTCGAGTAAGTCCGTGCTATGTTACGGGACTTGTTGGTATGTTCAGACGGGGTCCCGAGGCGCTCGGATGAGTTTCGAATGTGATTCAGATTATTTTCGGATGGTTGTTGTATTGCTGATTGCTGGTGTGTCTACAGAGCATCATGATCACGGAGCCAGGGTCACGATCGCATAGAGGAATTCTGGAGCTGAGTAATTTTCTTCTTCATATTCGTGCCATCAGGAACGCATTCGCGTAGGCTTGTGTTGGTTAATGTTCGGGTTCTCATATGAGGCATCGCATTTGCATAGAGGTGAGTTGAGAGCTGGGCGCCATCGCGAACGCGCAGAGCATTTTTGGTGGCAGTTGCATTTGTTCTTTGTGATCGCAGATGATATCTCCTGATCACAATAGGTATTGTTGTTCAGTGATTATAAGTACTCTATTTCGAATGTTTCAGACATTTTATCATAAATTGAGCCATGGAGCTCCGATTTGGGCGATTTTCACCATATGGATTGGGGTAAGTATTTTCTACTCCGTATTTGTCTTATTCCATGATTCCATCTTCTCTTTTGGCATTTGATTGATGATTTCAAAAGAGAAATTGGTTGGTTGGACTCGTAATTGAATGGATTGTCGGATTTTGTGAGTTTTGTCTGGTTTTGAGGCGTGAGCCTGGGTTTGACTTTTTGGTTGACTTTGAGTAAATGTGTAAAGATTCGACCTTTATTAGTTGGGATTGTTTCCTTAGGTATTATTTGATGCATTTGAGTTGCTTTTGGCTAGTTTCAAGCCGTTCAAAGGTTGTTACGCGAGGGATGACATTTCTCGAGTATTGTTTGGCTTGCTCGCTATTGGATTTGGTTTGTTCCAGGTAAGTAACACTTCTAAACTCTGAGTTGAGGGTATTTGTCCCTATGAAACATGTTGTTGATGCACATGCTAGGTGACAAGTGCATAGGCGTGCACCTTGGTAAACATGAACCGAGGTGATTTCTATACTGAGTTGCTATCTAGTCTTGTTTTATTTGTGAAATTCCTAATTGTTAGAGTAATTGCGCTGTGATTCATGCCAGAAATCATGTTTAGCCTATATGCTTATTTGGTTGAGACCTAATGAGGTTATTTTTATTGTTTTGAGTTATCTGCTTTAACTACAATTATATACTCAATTATGGTTCATAATTTGCAAATCATATCTTAGTCTCTATTTATCATTCATGTATATATTACATGTTATCATTGTTTGGGCTGAGTGGTACAAGATTGGGAGTCCTTGAGACTTGAGAGATTGATGACCGAGGTGGTCCTAAGAGCCGTGTTGTGAGTGTTATTATGGATTGGGATGCACGTCGCAGCAGGCCATATTGGTTTTGTGACTATTATTGTCATTGTGTATTGGGCTGCACGCTGCAAATAGGCCTTATTGGTTTATTTATTATTCTGGATTGGGTAGCATGCCACAGCAAGCATTATAGGCTTTGATTAGCGCTTGGGCAGGATCCTCCCCTCCAGAGTTTGACATACCAACAGCGAATGCAGGCACAGTAATATATATACACGTGCTTTGCTTAGGGGCTTATGAGAAAGGCACCCGTACAGTGCTGAGTGATTGTGTGTGTGTGATGAAGTGGGCAAATGAAATAGACAACTTGAGTATGTTGAGAGTGAGAGTACCTGGGAATATCATCGTGAAATCTTTCATTGGACATGCATACTTCGCATATAGGCATAGATATGCATTTTTCCTCATGCTATACAGTATTGTGATATTTATGATTTGACATGTACATTTGACATGTAGGCAATAAGATATATATTCTTCATGCTAGACGTTATATGGTAATTGATGACTTGACATGTGTAGTGACATGTAGGCATAGAGATGTACTTTCCTCATGCTTTCCGATAATGAAACATCTTATGTATGGTTGAAAGTTTGGGAAAAATCACAGTTTTTCTGATATACTTATATTTTGGTGATTTTGGTGAAAGATTTGGGTTTTATTGTTATACCTGAAAAGCATATCTATTTTTTCATAACTGCGAATGAGCTGAGCATAATATCTTTTGAGTTATTACTTGTACTGCTTTCATTATATCGTTACGAGTTATTTTAGGCTATTGGTGTTGGTCTTTGAATGTTTTTCGAGCTTGGCGCTGCTTTCAACCTAAGGTTAGGTTTGTTACTTATTGACTACATGGGGTCGGTTGACCTCATACTAGACTTCTGCACCTTGCGTGCAGATTTTGGATCTGATGTTGCTGTGTATGGCGGGAGATGGCATTGAAGATGTACCTTCGTTTCAGTTATAGCTGCCTCTTATTCTTTGTAGTTTTAGATTTATAAATCTGTTTATGTATATTTAAAACAAATGATGTATTTATTTCATACTAGCTTTGTAAACTATAAGTCTTAGAAGCTCATAATTTGTACTACCAGTCCTTGGGTCGTTGTATAAAAACTCCGTTATTTCATCATTTATTATCTGAGCAAATCTCATTTGAATTGGATTATTGCTAATTGGCTTACCTAACGAGTTTGGTTAGGATCCATCACGACAAGTTGGATTTTGGGTCGTGACAAGTTGGTATCAGATCGCTAGGTTCATAGGTTCTACAAGTCATGAGCAAGTCTCTAGTAGAGTCCTGCAAATCTGTTTGATGACGTCCATACCTATCTTTGAGAGGCTATAGGGAATTTAAGATTACTTCTCATGTTTCTTTCCTATTGTGCGGCATTGATTCAGCTTGAAGCGTATCTCTTTGAATTTCTTCCACTCACTCGTATGCGCGTGTGAGTGTTTGATATTAACTGTGCATCGACGGGTTGCGATTCCATGGATGAGGTGCGAGATGTGCTTTTTGTGCTTTGGAGATGTGTCAATTTGGGGGATGTGAGGTCGAGTTTTAACTACAGCTTGGGCACGATGATTTCAATTGTGTGAGTATGTGCTTTTGGATTTTTATGTCCGGGTGGTGTCCTTATGAGTGAGACTGACAGCTCGGTGAGTGGTTGGATAGCTATATGATGTGTATCATGTGACTGAGGAATGTGTTCAGATGGCTTTGATGTTATGAGAAGGGTTGCTCGGGATGTAAAAAGGACTATTGGATGCTTGGTTTCTTTCTTGATGTGTTGTACAGTCTCGAGTTATGATCATGTTGAGGGATCTTTCATGTCGTTTATTTGTGGAAAGAAGTAGATTTGCATGTCTTGTTGATGAGTTCAGAATCGGGAAGATTAAGTGCTTGTGTAGTAGTTGTGGCTGTGAAAGGGTAAAGAGAGATGTAGTTTGAGGCTAAGCAGGTGGGTTATCACCAGTAGGGTAATCAAAGATATGCTTGATCCTTATGATGTTGTATGGAGAGTTTCTTTCTACCAGTGGGTTATATGTGTTGCGATTTGAGTTTGGATCGGTTGAAAAAGTTGACATGACTGTCACGAGGATGAATGGAAGCTTAACAGATGATTTGAGGTATTTTATGGTTTGTGTTGCATGAGCTTGTGAAGAATTTAGTTGAATCTCACTGCGGAATTATAGCAGTAGTAGAGTATGGGTATTGTGAGTTATCAGATGTTTTGTTCCATGGCTTTGAGCCAAGAGGGGTAGTCTTCAATCGATGATTTGATTGCATGGTTATGTGTTGTATTGGTCTCGGTCTGAGGTATACTTGTGGACCGGTTATGACTTGTAGAGGTTGATTTTGAAGATGACTTAAAAAGGAAATTAATGGATGCATGATGTATTAGGTGTGTGGATTACTTCTTTGGGTGTTATTTTCTAATGGGGCACAGGTCGTTCAGCTCGTTTGGGCGGTGCAATTGAGAATTGAGTAGAAAGGATAACTCTCAAGAAGGTTCTAAAGAGTTCAAGATTATTATGTTGCATTTGGAGGATTTCTCAGGATTTGTATATGGCTAAGACTTGAGATTTGCATTGGATGGTTCCGAGCAGTATGTCTATATCACTATGGATTCTACATTTCAGTATCAGAAAGGTAAAAGCAACAACTTTAAATTCACAGAAGGTCTCTTCAGAGTGGTTGTCTTGGTTGTGGTACTTTTGGGGGTGCTTAAGAGGGAATACAACAGCTTATGGGCCTTAAGGCGGTGTGGTTTTATGCTAGGATTTCTTATGGTGAGCTTCGGGTAAGGATCATGGTGTTCTAGCAAGGAGAAGTGTCAACTTAAGGGTAATTCGGAAAGAACTTGGAGAAATAGGACAGTTTGGTAGTAGTTTGGATCATTATGGTAATGGATATGATCGGTTATTTGGGTACTTATGAAGTGGTGAGTCTCTATAGGTGTTTTGTGGCGATACTCTTGGGTTTGGCGACCTGCGTGGCTTGGTTGAGTTAGAAGGATTTAGTTCTAATGGCTTGGTTATGTGCAAATAAGTTTCGAAGTGCCCTCGATGATTTCTGCGACAACTTGAGATTGATATTATCTATAGGTATGAGGGGTATGTTGCGTGCTGTAATTTTCTCCTGTATCAGATCAAGTTAAGGTTTCTTACTGATCGAGTATGTATTCTGCTTGTGAATCAGAGTTGATAATGAGATTCTCGTACTTTTCACATGATGGCATGATAGATGCAGTGCGTCCTGTGGAATTGAGATTTGCATATACGAGGTGGCGGTTTGGTTTTGGAGGGAATGTCATGAATTTTGGACAACATGGTTATTGACTGAAAAGGGTGCACATTTCAGAAGGCGCATTGTGTTCTGACTTCGGATGCTTCATTGGTATTGTGGTACTCGTTTGGTTGATCGACAACTGATATTCAGATTTTTCCATGTGGCGCGGGGGAATTATAGAAGTATTTCTCATGGGATGACTGTGTATGAGAAATGTGTTAGTCATTCGAGTGGTGGAGTTGGGATCGGCTATGGTGATTCGTGTGTTCGGGGTTGCAGACTGTGAAGATGTGGCCAAAGTTAGCCAGATGAGTGGTACGTGTTAGGGTTAGATCAATGTGGACTTTTGGAGGGCTATTTATCCATTTGGGGATGACCGGAGTTGATTTGCTGGCCCATTGGTAGGCCCAATGAGGATGTGTATTCTACACCAAGTCGGATTTGTCTCAGAACTGTTATTATTGAGTGGTGTGTCATTTGGTTAGAGTTGAGCTTGTTCGTGTTCTGATATGTTCTATGTATTACTCTTCTGTGCTACGAGGGGTTATGATTTGTTGGTTATATGAACAAATGATGCAGTTCTATTTTGGCCTTGTAGCGGAATTCGAGCAAGATGGTTATTGGGGTGTCGAATGGTTGATTATGCCTTGGTTATGGTCTTTATCGGCTGTGGTATATTGTGTTATTAGCTTCTCCATAGCTGTGGTCATGCACTTCGTGTACTTGACGTCGAATTACGCGTGGTTGTTGATTTTGAGAATTGTAGCTTGAGGTATTTCACACGGACCGGTGTTTGGATAGGGTCACACATTGCAGCGGGGTTATGTTGGGATATGATCCTTTGTGATAGATTCGTGTTCCTTGGTTCTACTATGTATGATGGGTTCATAGCATTGCATTTGTGGTGGTACTTGTTGAGCTTGCAGAACGGTTCTCTTATTTGAGTCATTTTTCATGTTTGAGTACATTTCAATTGTTGCTTATTGGTGCACGGATTGCACAGTTTGTGTCTTTAGGTTGTATTTGTGTGGCATGACAATAGAATAGTTGTGTTTGATGAGATGAGGTCATTGGACCTAGAATAGGTACTATAGGACTTGATTACAGTATGTTTGGAAGAATAATAATCAAAAGTCGGCTTAAAATTTGGCTATGGTTCTTGTTGGACAAGAAAGAGCTCCATGACTTATTGGTCTGATGAGTGGTTATGAGTTTCTCCGTGTTTCTTTCATCATCGGCAGTGTACGAGATTTGGAACGAAGTTTTATTTGATATGAGGTTCATTACCGATACCGGATTTGTTTTTTAGCAGCTACTGTGATAAAAAATTAGTTATGTTGTATGTCATGTGATTACGTCTTGGGTTATGGTTATGGCTTGATACAACTTATTCTGACTTATACAGTGTGTATAGCAAGATTTAGGTTTTGTATGGAATTCCGGATATTGGAAATTGGATTCCAAGGTTTATGGGCTAAGGTTGAAGGAAAAATCTTCGGTTATGTTTAGTTGACGGACTTATATGGATTGGGATGACGTGGGATCAACCCCCGGTATGTGCATGGTAAGGTTACACAGTGAATTGATAGCTTTGGAATAACTCTTGGCACGTTTGAGGACGAACGTATGTTTATGTGGGGGAGGATGTAATGACCCAATCGGTCGGTTTGAGCTTTTGCATTTCGTTCAGCTTTTTGAAGTCTTGAGTAGCTTCATATGATTTATTATGATTTGTGTGAATCATCGGTTTTGGTTTTAAGGTCGGGGATGATTTGGAAGAAAGATTCTCAACTAGGATACTTTATAAGTTAGAAGAATTGACCATGTTTGACTTTTATGTATTTGACGGAGTTTTGATGGTTCCATTAGGCCCGAATAGTGATTTTGGACTTGGGCGTATGCCTGGATTTGCATTTGGATGTTTCTAGAAAAAGTTTCGTCACTGTTTGGCGAAAGTTGACAATTTGAAGGTTTGTAATGTTCATATGTTTGACCAGAAGTTGATCTTGATAATATTGGGATTGGATTGTGGTTCTGGGTATTGGAATAGCTTTGTTATGTAATTTGGGACTTATGTGCAAAATTTGAGGTCATTTCGAGTTGATTTGATATGGTTTGGCACGAGTTTTGAAGTTGAAAATTCAAAAGTTCATTCAGTTTGATTTGAGGTGCGATTCATGATTTTGATGTTGTTATGCGTGATTGAGGCCTCGAGTATGTCTGTGTTATGTTATGGGACTTTTGGTATGATTGGCGGGGTCTAGAGGGGCTCGGGTGAGTTTCAGACGTGGTTAGATCTTTTCGGATGGTTGTTGTATTGCTGATTACTGGTGTGTCTACAGAGCATCGCGATCGCGGATCCAGGCTCGCGATCGCATAGAGGAATTCTGGAGCTAAGTAATTTTCTTTTTCCTGTTCGCGTCATCTGGAACGTGTTCTCGTAGACTTGTGTTGGTTACTTTTCGCGTTCGCATTTGATGCATCGCGTTCACATAGAGCTGAGTTGAGAGCTGGGAGCTGGGGACTTCTTCATCGCACTCACGTGAGCTGTGTCGCAATCACGTAGGGTAGATGTATGTTGTCATCGCGTTTGCATGGGCAGTATCGCGGACGCGTAGAGCACTTTTGGTGGCAATTGCATTTGTTCTTCGCGATCGAGAAGGATGTCCCGCGATCGCGATGGGTATTGTTGTTCAGTGATTATAAGTACTCTATTTCGAAGGTTTAACATATTTTGTCATATTTTGTCCATACAGGCGATATTTGGACATCAATTTCTTTCTAACTTCATAGGTTAGTAACTTTGATTTGTTTTCATTACTTATTCATGAATTTCACTATCAAATCTATGTTTCATAGAGTAGAAATTGGTGGTTATGTGTATAAGTTAAGCATTTTAAAAAATTGAGATTTAGACCTCAAATTGCAGTTGGACTTCGAAACAAATCACATATTTGAGCTCCAGGGTGAACGGATAATCAGGATTTGGTCTTAATTTTGAATTTCAACCATATGGGCCTGGGTTCACTTTTTGTTGACTTTTTCAATAATGTTAATTATCGAAGCTTGTTCAAACGAGGGTAGTTTCTAAAGCATGTTTTGACTTATTTGAGTAATAATTGACTAGATTCGGGTGCTTTGAAGTCTTATTCCAAAGGAAAGGTCGTGTTGGATTGTTGATCTTGTTTCAGTAAGAGGTAAGTATCTTGGTTAACCTTGATTTGAGAGAAATAGGGTATAATCGAGTCTATTTGCTATGTGATATATGCATTAGGGCGGCATATATGTAAGGTGATGAGTGTATATGCATTGGAGATGGGATAAGCATGCGGATAGATTGTATAATTCTTTTATTTCTCGTACACATGTTATTCCCTTTATTGATATTATTGAGATATTAGAGATATCGTTGAATTGTTGATTTGGTTGTTGATGTTAAGTTGTAGGTAAATTCTCACATGACGAGTTATGTTCAGATACTACTATTGATTTTGAATATGCTTCCCACCTTACTTGGTATTCTGATGTATCTGATGCTTGGTGAGGAGGAGTGAAATGCACGAAGGGTGATTTCGTGTTTGTGAGAAAAAGTGTTGTGCACGAAGGTTGTTTATGTGCTTTATTCATATGTTGATAACATTGTACGAAGGGTATTTCTGTGCTAGAGTGAAAGTGACGCTATGCACGAAGGCCATTTTCGTGCTTGCTATTATAGTATAATATGTGGATGAGTGGCTTCCCCGCTCTTTAATTTGTTAGTCAGATTGTTGACTTGGCTTTGTGGTTTCGTAATTTAATTTTTTTTAAAGGTTGTGCAGAACTATTGTAAAAGCACCAGCTGTGGTTTACGTAGTGACACCATCCTTTACTTTCCCATTATGCTCCTTTACTTGTGTAGTCATTATTTTTCGCACCCGTTATTATCCTTCTTATACTTCCTACTTTACTTATCATCTTGTTATTTCTTGACATATAACTGCACAGGTTTATTATATATGTCTTGTCTTAGCCTCGTCATTACCTCGAGGGGTAAGAATCGACACTTACTGAGTACATTTGGTCGGTTGTACTCATTCTATACTTCTGCAGTTCTTGTGCAGATTCGGATTTTGGTACCAACAGAGTCCTACGAGGTACTTAGCGGATACCACTTCTAGGACTCGAGGTAGAGCTACATTTTAGTTGCAGGCCTTGGAGACATCTTCTATTTCTGTTGTACTATTTCTGTATTCCAGACAATATTGTATTTCTTTGAAGAAAATGTGTTTAGCAAACTCTAGAAGATCATGTACTTGTGACCCCAGGTCTTTGGATGGTTGAACGTTAGTATTGATCTTAGACTTATTATGTATAACTCTTGAGTTGTTTTTACATTATATTATTATCTTACTGTTAGACGATAATTGCAGTGCTTTCGTACTTTTTGTTGTGTGTTGGCTTGCCTAACAAGTGGTGTTAGGCGTCATTACGACCCCCATTGGTTCGGATTTTGGGTCGTGACACTTGGATCATGAAAAACCACGGTGCACGCATATACGCTTGTCACCTCGCATATACGTCAGCCCCAACATATAATAAGTATCATAGCCAATGGTGAAATACCTTCAACCCAAACCTCGACAAGATACTTACCTTATTACGGCTTGTCTTCTACATCAAATCGCGTCAAAACCTTGCACTAACCCTCCAATCGCGCAAATCTAAGCCAAACATCATCCAAGGAAGTCAACAATGCTATAAGAAGCGATCCCAAACTATAAAGCTTTGATCTTTGAAGAAATTCACAAAAGTGCGAAACCTATACCAATTCTGACGACCCATAACTTATAGAGTCTAAATAAATAATTAGTCTCCAAAATCGAGTCCAAATCGGCATTCAAATTCCCAAAATACACTCTCTTAGAGTGTAAACAAAAATCCCAAATTTCTCTTTCAAATTCCATGATTTATAGGTAGTAGTCCATGGGAAAACAAGATATATTATCAAATCAAGTAGAAGTCACTTTCCCTCAAAGTGGTGATGAAAATATCCCCAAAGATCGCCTCTAGTCGAGCTCCAAAACTCAAAATAGTGAAAAATAAGCTAACCTTTGAAATTATAAAGTCTGCTAGCGATTTCGCATTAGCTGACAAAAAGGTTGCACCTGTGACCTTTCATCTATGAGCCCTTGCTCGCATCTGTGAATCAGGCTGAAGCTGTCAAATCCCACATCTGCGGATCATTCTCCGCATCTGCTACACTACAGGTGCATAACAAATCCTGCAGAAATGCCTTCGCAACTGTGCCACATACTCCGCAACAACAGACTCCCATCTCAGGCCTCACCCTCGCATCTACAAATAACAACACCGTAGATGTAGCCTTGCACTTGCTTTCCCTCATGCGTAAAAGCGACAAGTCCCCAGAATAATTCCACTTTGCAAAAGCGAACAAATCCTTGCATAAGAAAGTCCGCACCTGCAACCACGCCTGCGCAGTTGTGAAGCACCAAAACCCGAACTGCTCAAAGTTATTAAAATGCTCTATCATCACTCAGAAACACACCCGAGCATCCCGGGACCCCGTCCAACCATACCAACAAGGCCCAATACATTATCAAAACTTATTCAAAGGCAAAAAATACCACAAACAATATCAAAACCAAGAATCGAAGATCAAAATTATTCTTGTTACTTCAAACATTCCAACTTCGTTGAACTTGTCCGAATCACACTTGGCATTCCGGATCACAACCAAACTTTAAACACAAGTTCCAATCAACCAAATGAACCTAATCAGGGTCTTACAACCACAAGAGGAGTCCGATAACACCGAAACCAACTCTTGGTCAAACCTAAAAACTCTCCTATTCCTCAAATTGCTAACTTTAGACAAATAGGGCCAAAACCTTCTAGGAACATTTAAATTCAAATCTAAATGTACGCCCAAGTTCAAAATCACCATACAAACCTATTGAAACAATCAAATCCCAATTCCGAGATCGTTTACTCAAAAGTCAAACCTTGGTCAACTCTTCCAATTTAAAGCCTTCAAATTCAGAATTACTCTTCCAAATCCACTCCGAACCTCTCAAAAATGAAAACCAAATATACACGCATGTCATGATGCATCGTATGAAGGTACTCAAGTCTCAAACTGCCGAACGAAATGCTAAAGCTCAAAATGACTGGTCGGGTCCTTATATTCTCCCCCACTTAAACATACGTTTATCCTCAAACGTGCCAAGAGTCATTCCAAAGCTACCAAATCACTGTATAACTCATCATACACATACCCATGAGATCTCATGTCACCTAAATCCGTACAATCATGATAACATTATCCTGACTAAAATTTTTCCTTCAACCCTAGCTTACAATCCATAAAACCAATTCCAATCTCCCAGTACTCCCTCTGAGATCCAATTCTTATACACACACACACACACACACACACACAGTATCAATCTCAACATGTTGAATCAAACTCTAATTATACTCGAAAGATGTAACCACATGATGTACCTCGTTCCTCATATGCCCATAGCAATATCTTCCGACCACAATAGTTGTTCACTACTAAACCTAGTACCAATAATATACCTCATGACAAATAAAACCTTTTTCCAGACCTTTGCAATGCCACAATGATGAAGGAAATGTGTCGGAACTCATAATCACCCATCAACACAACAAGTCATGGAGCTCTCTCGCCCGACAAGAACTATTGTCAAATTCCAAACTAGCAAATGACAGTCATCCTCCAAACATACCTTATACAGATCTGATTGCGCTAATCACAGGTCCAATAACCTCATCTCACCAAAAGCTTCTCAACCAATATGCCACATCATCAAGAACCTCATATGACGTGATCCGTGCGCCAAACAAGCAACCACTCGAATATGATCAACAATGGAAAGAGAACCATAACGGAACTATCCAAAAATTTAAAGATACAACAATAAGAACATAATTCTATAAATCCATCCAAGGGAGAAACAGAACACACAAAACGAGCACAAGGAATCATCTCCAACATAAACCCATCGCGGTGTGCAACCTGATCCACACATCATATCATTGTGACGTGCAACCCGATCCACATATCATACCATTGCAGCGTGCAATCCGATCCACATATATCAATCCAATGGGAATACCAATCGAGCGATAATGCTCATCTCATTAAATAGATGTGTAACAACAGCAAGCACGTAAAGTGCATAAACATAACCATGGAGAGACGGATAGAATAATGCACTGCAGAAAAGCCCAAGTATGACTAAGGTGCAATAAACAACTCAACATCTCAAGAACCATCTCGCTGATATATAGCCAATAGTCCTAAACAGAACCACAACATGCGTGTGAATAATCAAGTAGTATTGCAGCCTATCATGGCATAGGAGAGTAACACATGAAATAGATCAGGCACTGAATAACAACCATTATGCCCAATAACACATTCATAGACAAATGTGGCACTGAATAATCAAATCCAATCCAGTGTACAATACATATTATTATTTGGCCTACCATGGGCCTCCAAACCGATTCGAATTATTCTAGAATAGGTTAGTGGCCTTCCAAAAGTCCATAGTGACCCTATCCGTGACACATACAATCAACTGTCAAATCCTTAACACACTTTCACAGTCCAGAACAGAGGGATAGTCTGCCTCTCAGAAATAGAATATCCCAACTATGAGAGTACCAGAGTCTCTATACCCGATCTCTAACTCTCCCACTTAAAAGACTGACATGTCATGCACATACAATCACCCCATGGGAGATACCCCCATAACCTTCTGCACTAACTAGCAAAACCTGAATATCAATGGCTACTAACCATGCGATTTCTGTAGTACTAGTCAAGCATCCGCAAACCACTACACAATACATCTTCCACAAAACACACTCTTCTCACGCGATACAAAAATAGTGCTAGCGAACTTTTAATCATTTGAAATCCCTCACGATGTCTAGAACTCATGACATTTCTTTCAAAATAGTGCTGCAACCTTGTCCATTCAATCCCAATTCCACACAGCCCATTAAATCTATCATTCTAATGTGCAAAAATACGAGAATGCCATTATCAACTCTAAATCACGAGAAGGATACACTCTCTGTCAAGCAGAAACCTTCCACTTAGCTCAATTCAGGAGAAAACATGCAAAAAAATTTCCATGCCTATAGAACGCATGAACCACAAGTTGTGGTCAAAATCATCATAAACACTTCGGAAACATATGCACATTACCTACACATAGAACTGAATCCTTTAAATCAACTAAGTCACGCAGACTGCCAACCCCAAGAGTGTTACCACAAAACACCTATAAAGACCTATTATACCAAAGGAATCGATCGTCCTTATTACCCTGCTGATCCCAACCACTACCAAATAGACCCAACTTCTTCATATTACTCATGACCCACCTTCACGGCAACATTACTCCTTCCCAATACACTATGGACTCAATCAAAGCTCATCTCAAGTGATCCAACATGAAATCTCACCGTCCTAAGACTTGTAAGCCACTTTGTTCCCTCTTATACACCTAATAGTACCTCAAACCAGAACACCTGCTCTAAAGAGGCCTTATATGATTATGAAGTTGCTTCTTCCATCTCTCAAACACTACTTCACAAAACCGATAATGATACAAAAATGCTCCAAGTCTCTTGCACAATCCAACGCAAATCTCATATCCTTAGTCACACACAAATTCGAAAATCCGTAGATACCACATACTGAATCTTGAACCCACTAGATCCTTCTTGAGAGTTGCTCACTCTAACCTAGTCTTGAATGCATAGCCAAACATGCCAAATGTCTAGTGCTCCGCTAGTACTTGAATACCCCAAAAAGAAAACAACCGATCAATGACTTCAATGGCACACTACCTCCACAGCAGAATATTGGACTTGAGTCCTCCCACAACCTCTATATATCACTAAGTTGAAATTCACCACGCACCCAGCAATTCATTGCACGAATTATCATCAAAGTCATCCTCCTTAAACCGTATCTAATCCACAAGCATTCCTTAGTCTAGAATGCATAACAACACGTGACTAGGTGACACAATCGTCGATGGTAGATTCCCCCACTTGGCTTTAAGCTACAATCACATAACCCAGGAACCTGTAATGACTTCTCCTCTTTAACTGCCATGATCCCACACTATTACTTAGCTGATTTTCTCATAAGCTAATGTTGCACAACCATAACACATCCAAAATTACCAGCCCAAATGAACACTCAACCTTGTGAAAATCGTGCCATTTTCCTCAACCGATCCAAACCCATATCATAGCACATACATCCCACTGAGTAAAAGGTTAGACTTTGCATAGAAACCTTATAAGAACTCATGCAACCCCAACCTTCTCACAGGAGATAGCCCACATGTGTAACCTCATATCAATATCTTTCTAGGACTTATCATGGGTACATTTTCTATGTAATCAATTAATCCTCCCGAATCCACACACGCCCATAGGCTGCAAATATCTATTTCTTTCAACTAATGAACAACTAGAAGACCTATCAAGACAGCCTAACTCAAGACAGTATTGCACACCAAGACGATATTTAAGCAGTCACAATCCCTTAGTAGCTCAAGAAAAGTGTTCTCGTCAAATTCGAACTCACTAAATGTAAGAAGACACCAGCAGTATGAAATGCCCTCAATTGTCTATAATGACCCAAATAGCATCAAACTTCCTCGAAATATGTTGCAACCCTACCAAACAAACCCATAATGATATGCTCTCACTCCCACTCTGGTATAGCCGTCTTCCAAAGTAAACCACTCGATCTTTGACGCTCATTCTCAACCTCTGACAATCCAATCATTGTGAAACTTGCCCAATAATGTTCTTCTTCATCCTATATCCTAATAATGCTGCCTCAAATCGCGATACATCTCTATGTCATTTGGACGAATAGAATATTATAGTTACAAGCTTCCTCATGGATTATCTCCCTCTAGCCATCAATACTAGAAATGCAAATACGACCCTGAAGTCGCAACACACCATCCACACGAAAGACCATCTCCTTAGTACTACCTCTCAACACGGTGTCCTTAAGGACAGGAAGATGGAAACCATTATACTGATGATCCTTAATACGCTCTAACAAGGATGACTGTGCAACAACATAAGAAAGGACTCTACCATGATAAAAAACACCCAATATCGCAAATCTATCGATTAAAACCTGAACATCCATAGCCTAAATGTCTATTTCCCACTAGAACAAATGGCAACTCTATATTGTGAACTCTAATCTTTCTCATGAGGTTGCTACTGCCACAAGCTTAAGCAATCACCCTACCACTCTACACTAACACCGTATCAAGACCACCATGTGAATCATATCAGCAACTGTTATAAGGCCCCAAACCCGTGGGCAACACCAACACTAGGTCTACAATCGATGACGATTCCTCCACAAAGCAACAATAGAAATCTATCCTCATAACACAGGTATCATCATCACAACTCGTTGGTGCCCAACAGATATCAAGTACTTAACATCGCATACGATTGAAAAGGAAAGAACTGAAAATATAGGCTTGAAGCCGAGATATAGTCGCACGATAAGGAATCAAGAAAGGAAATGTTCCTTAAGCCTTATAGCCTCTCGAAGATAAGTGCAGATGTCTCCATACCGATCCACAAGCCTCTACTAGGCCTGCTCATGACTTGTGAGACCTATATGAACCTAATGCTCGGATACCAACTTGTCACTACCCAAAATCCCACTGGATCCATGATAGCGCCTAACCACGGCTGATATGGAAACCAACAATATATATGCAAAATTAAATTTCAATAAAAGTAAGAAATAGCCTCAATAGTGTAATAGCATAAATAACTAAAGTTCAAACAACAATACAAGTGAAACAATCTAAAATCTGGTGTTACCGAGTGCATGAGCTCTACATAATACTAAATACAAAGTCAGAACAAAATACAATAATGTCCGAAAGACTAAATAGTAATAATAATAGACAAAGGATGTGTCTTCAAGGTCTGCGAACAGAACTACAGTGCTACCTGAAAATCCCAAAGAAAATCGAGATAAACAGATCACTAGCAACACCCACTATCAACGACACCTGAGTCTGCACTTCACGAGTACAACCGATCACATCTACTGAATAAGTAGCAAGCCTAACCTCAGAGAAAGTAGTGGCGAGGTTGGTAAAGTTCGATGCTCACTTTCAACGGCCGACAACAACAATAATAGTAAAATAATGGTATATAAGGAAAAGCATCTCAAATAATACAACTTAACTCTAACGCAATAAGAGGAGAAATAGGCATGCTTTTAAGGTATGTCAGTAAAGGCATCAACGTTTCAACATAAATCACTTAGTCATGGATTTATCTAGATAAATTGTGGTTTCAAGCCCTAAACAACAAATAGCGACATCAAATATCAATGAGCATAAGAAAAATAAAACTATATGCTTGCATGTTAGATATACATGCCAAATAAATAATTTTGTAGTTAAATCATCACATATACACAAGCTCATCACATTCATAATGCATGGAAAAAGTACTCCTCAATCATACTCACAGCACTCTCACAGTTCCTGGCATAATGCCCCTGAATCATACTCCCAGCACTCTCATGGTTCCTGGCATAATGCCCCTGAATCATACTCCCAGCACTCTCATGGTTCCTGAAAAAATGACACCTGAATCGTATGGGTTCCCTGACATAAGCCTCTCACTAAGCACATATCATATGCATGCACTAACAAGGCCCAAAGTAACATAGGTTATCACCTGACTCCAAAGGGGAAGATCCTAGCTTAAGCGCTAATAAGATCAAATGTCACCGATCAATATCACTTAGCCCAATATGGGGCCTTGGTGCAAATGTCACCTCACAATCAATATCAACATGGCTCTATGGCCCAAAATCAATCATCAATCCGCTCAATATGGCTGTATGGCCCAAAATCAATAATCAATCTCCTCAAATCTCAATATGCCGGCATCTCATATTATCAAGTTAATGTAAGGCATGGAAGATACCAACGTGCCACAACTCCACTCAAACCCATGTTACACATAAGGAAACTAATAACATGTGCGATAACATATAAAAAGTGCACAAAGATAGAGATATAACATGCAGATATAATATCATAACTGAAAAATATGATTATGGATAAGGCAAATAGCTGAACATAGAAAAATTATCCCTGTCATGTTTCAACAGATAAGCAAATATCCAAGATATGTTTTCTAGCATGAATAATAGCTCACGTAATCGTACAAGTGGAGAAACACGATATCAAAGTGGAATTATAGCAAAACAAGGCATATAATCGCCTAAGACCTATCCCGATCATGAATAACCACGGTGTGCATATATACACTCGTCATCTCTCATATATATCATCCCCAACAAATAACAAGTATCCTAGCTAATGGGGAAATACTCTCAATCCTAGCCTAGGCAAGATAATTATCTCATCCGAGCTAGTCTTTAACTCGAATCGCGTCAAAACCTCGTTCTAGCCCTCAAATCACGCAAATCCAACCCAAACATCATCTAAGTAAGTCAACAATGCTACAAGAAGTAATCCTAATCCATAAAGCTTTGATCTTTGAAGAAATTCCTAAAAGTCAACAAAAGTCATTCGGGAACGTATTCCCGAAATCCGAAACCATTACAAAAATCCAATGTCCGATAACCTTCCTTGTCCAACTATATATTTACCAAAATTAAGTCAATCGGTACTCAAATTCCAAAATGCACTCTCTTAAAGTGTAGATAAAAATCCTAATTTCCCTTTCAAATTCCATGATCTTCGGGTAGTAATCCATGAAGAAACAAGATATATTGTCAAAATTAAGTAGAAGTCACTTACCCTCAAAGTGGTGATGAAAATCCCCCCAAAAATTGCCTCTAGTCGAGCTCCAAAACTCAAAATAGTGAAAAATGGGCTAACGCTCGAAATTATAATGTCCGCCAGCTATTCCGCATTTGCGGACTGCACGTGTGACCTTGCATCTGCAGGCCCTTGCTCGCATCTACGAACAAAGCTGAAGTTGCCCAACCCCATATCTGAGAGTCATTCTCTGCATCTACAACACGCAGGTGCACAACAAATCATGCAGAAGCACCTTCGCATCTGCGCCACATGCTCCGCAATAGTAGACTCCTATTTTAGGCCTCACACTCGCATCTGGGAACAACAACATCGCAGATGCGGCCTCGCACCTACATTCCCTCATGCGCAGAAGCGGCAAGTCCCCATAACACATCCACTTTGCAAAAGAGAACGAGTCCTTGCATAAGCGAGTCCGCAACTGGGACCACCTTGTGGAGGTACGAAGCACTGAAACGAGAACTACTCAAAGTCTACTAAATGCTCCGGAATCATTTAAAAACACATCCGAGCCTATACGGACCCTGTCCAATCATACCAACAAGTCTCAATACATTATACAAACTTATTCAAAAGCTCAAAACACCAGAAACAATATCGAAACCAAGAATCGAAGATAAAAATGATTCTCTTAACTTCAAACATTCCAACTTCGTTGAACTAGTCAGAATCATAGTTAGGCATGCCGGACAACAACCAAACATGGTACACAAGTTCCAATCATCCAAATGAATCTAACCAGGGTCTCAAAACCAGAATAGGTATCCGATAACATCAAAGTCAAATCCCGGTCAAACCTCAGAGCTCTCTAGTTCCCCAAATTGCAAAATTTCGATAAGTAGGGCCAGAACCTTCTAGGAACATCCAAATTCAAATCCGAACATATGCGCAAGTCAAAATCACCATACAAACCTATTGAAACTATCAAGTCCTGATTCCGAGGTTGTATACTCAAAAGTCAAACCTTGGCCAACTCTTCCAACTTAAAGCTTCCTAATTGAGAATTATACAAATAAAAGCTAACTATACACACAAGTCATGATGCATCATATGAAGCTACTCAAAGTCTCAAACTGCCAAAGGAAATGCTAATGCTCAAAACAACCGGTCGAGTCGTTACACGAATGCAATTTTCTGTCGAGGTCCACATAATATTCGTGTCCCTACTACTCCTCCTGGCCATCATTGCCTGCAACGTCTCCCCCAAATGTAGCGCTAAATCCTTAGCCAAGCAAGGATTTCTCCACTTAATCTTAGGCTTTCCAAACACCGCCCTCTTACTCCTCCTCCTCTTAATCTCCACGTCCATAACCAAGAGCCTATGTTGGGTCACGATATTCTTGCTCGGAATAATCTTGCAATCTGAGCATAAACCTCTATCACACCTTCTAAAGAAAAGCTAATTGCATTGGCCACCATACTTTGGAAGGTGATCAAACGTTGCTCATCTTCTAAAAATGTAAGTTAGCTATAACTAAATCCAAAGATTTAGCGAAATCTTGCTACAAAGTCCTCCTTCTTTTCTATCTCCAAAACCAAAGCCTCCATGCACTTCGTCATAACCCCTAAAAATCGCCCCAGGTCCATTGAAATCTCCACCTACGAATAGCTTGTCAGGGTGTGGGACCCCTCGCACAAACTCGTCCAATTCTTCCTACAGGTACCTTCTTGAGGTGCGTAAGCACTAATAATCCGAATCGTCCGCCCACCAACAACTAGCATAATAGCCATCAGTCTGTCGTTCACCTTCCTAACATCTACCTCTATCTCCCTAAGTTCCCTATCAACCCAAATACCTAACTTGTTCCTACCCCTCACTCCGCGTGAGTACCATCTAGTCTCCTGGACACTAGATATATTGACCTTCCTATTATGCAAAATCTTAGATAACTCATTAGATTTCTCTATCAATGTCCCTATGTTCTAGGACCCTACCCTCAACCTAGAGGCACCCTTACCACCCTTGCCTCCAACCCCAGCCCCACCCGAGGATATGACCTTACTCTACAATTTTTCACCATTGCCGCTATAGGAATGTTATGTAAGCACTATCACAGTACAATCAAAGAGTCAAAAATAGACGACTAATAACTAGAGCTCAAAGGCACTAATTAGAAATCAATTTAAAAGGATACCAGGGAAGTTACAAAAGAATAGCAGTGCCTAACTAGCAGACAAATAGCAATAAAAAAAACTTGCAAGCGGTGATTCTAAGGTTATAGGCAGGCAACTCTGACTAAATATACGAATCGATAATATAGAACAAGCAAGCAAATATAAACTGGCGACCACCAGAGAAGAAAATACAAGCAAATATAGAACTGGAGGTCATCAGAAACAGTTAAGCTCACTAGAGGCTCGTTGAAACAAATCTGGAACACGTTGGAATCGATTGGAGAAATTTGTGGGCCCGATCGATCTAAATAAGCGACCACCAGTACGGGAAAAGTGGGGAAGGAAGGAGATAACCGACAAGAATGACCATCACGGGACTTCGGCTAGCAAAGAGAAAGAGGAAAAAGAGGAAAAAAAGAGAAATATTCAGTGAGAGAGTGATAGAGAAAGAAAGAATGAAAGAATGAAAGAGAGGACCTTACCTGTGTAGTCTGTGAAAAGAGATGACGGACACAAAGATTTGCAACAACGGTTGTTACCGTTGGGAGGGAGAGAGAGTTAGAGAGAGAGAGGAGAGAGAAGAGCCAATTCTTCTTTAATTATCATCATTTGAACAGAAAGTTAACAATCTCTCATATTTTGATGATGACAATAATTAATAAATTTACAGTTCAAATATTTCGGGTACTTTCCCTGATCATGTGTAGTTCCCCTAAATTTGGAAACTTCTCCTTCCTAAATGCGTACTACCCATGAATTTGTATGTTCGCTTGATTTCTTTCTCCTTTTTGACATCAACAATAAGGAAAGAAACCAGAGAAAATAGCAACTATAGCAACTATATAGAGGATCAAAGCTCCCCCCAAAATCTGTAACGAGTGTAAATAAGTATGCAGAACTAACATTGAAGAAGGAAAATAACGATATATAAGTCGACTATGAACCAGATAGCCAATCCTGAAAGAGTGTAACCTGTCGACTATGGCCTAAATTCAAAACAAAACAGTAGAAACATAGTCTAGAAGTCATAAATTTTTTTAACAACCAACACAAATATAAAATTAGCAGAGGAAATAAGTAAGAGTGTTGCAGATAGCATCCTTCAGTCGAGTGAAGTTTGCCTTCATGGTGATTGAGAATCCATCAATCCTATCACGGACTTCCCTGAATGCTCCAACTGCCTCTTGTGCTATCCATTCTAGCTTGACTCATATCTTTGATCCATCAAAACCTATTTTCTTTGTGGTGTCTCAGATGTTCTCAACCATTAACGGTGAGCAATTCTTTAACAGCATTCAGCTTCTCATCAATAGAGGCTAATTTAGCAACCAAGTTAAAGTCAGAACCTTGACAAATAAAATCTTTGATTTTGGGTGTTACAGCAATAGATTTGGCTTCGTTTTCATGCTTCTTTATCTAGGACCCTGATACTGAGATATATCATATTCTCTTAAACGGCCTAGAGTCGTAGCACTTGATCCTGTAGAGGAAAGGAAAATTTGAAAGAGTGATATTGCGGGTCTCTAGAAGACAAATGATTATTATACAGTAAGGCAGACTAGATGGATTATTAGTACTTTCAAGAATAAGGGTAATTACCTAGGAGGATAGTTGGACTTTGTGCTTAGTGAGCAACTATTTAGGCCTTTTCCCTAAAGCTTTGTCATTGGAACTTTTGATATCATCTAAAAAATTAATTTTGATGATAGAGGAAAACTATTTAGAGTGGAGTCTAAATCAAGGGGTTTCTAACTTTGAGAAGTCGATTTCGCCTTAAACTGGAACTCTTTCTTCTGATCTTCTTTGCCTTTATAGACTGCATTCTAAGCAAGTTAGGATCATTGATAGTTCCAGATAATTGCTTGATCTCCTGATGACAGACAGATAACAACACAAGAGATTTGATCCTTGGAAAACCTTTCAAGAATAAAATTGGAGCCTTTACATTTTAGCTTGATCTACTTCGTCGCTTCGTTTCTTGGCATCTGTTAGTACATGATTATGTCATGATCGAATTCTCACCATATATCGTGATGGAACCCAGTATTGCCATCAGGCAAACCAATAATAAATCATCACAATAATTGATTTCTCATAAACTTTAAAATTATGTGATGAAAATAAATAAGCAGAAGTGGATTTAGAAATCATGATAAATGCCAACATCTTCGCTAAGGTACGAAGCATGAACAAAAACATAAAGCTGAATGATATAACACTAAAAACAACTATGAACATCTGCAAAAATCCCCAAAAACGGATGTCATAAGTGCACGACCATCTACTAGAATATATAAAACTACTGCAACTGCTGTCTGAAATGAAAATTAGACAAAATATAGTAGACGTAAAGGAAGGAGACTGTATGGTGCTGCGGGCTGAAACATAGAAGGAAGCTCACCATTAAGTCTCCCGGCAAAGGCATCTGCATGCCTGTGTGACCACCAGAAGTACTTGTCTCAGTACCTTTATAATTAGCGCAAAAGCGTAGTATGATTACATAAATCAATATATAGCTAGTAAGTATCTAGTCTAACCTCGACGAAGTAATGGCAAAAGGTCGACATCGACACTTATTAGTGGTCAAAAAATCAATGTGCATAAAAGACTGTAGACATGTAAGAGACATGGACTCAACTATAAATCAGGTACAAATTTGTCAAGATACTCAACTATGCATGGACTACCTATCGAGATATATTACATAATAGTGCAGAGGTGAATGGCTCGATCCCATAAGAATGGTGTTACGTAACCCCGCCGAGGCAAACAGCTCGATCCCATAAGAATATTATTACATGATATTGCCGAGGCAAACGACCCGATCTCTTAAAAGTGTTATTACATGATACTACCGAGGGTAACGGCCCAATCCCATAAGAGCATTATTATATGATGCTGTCAAGGTGAACGACTTGATCCCGTAAGAGTATTGCTGAGGTGAACAACCCGATCCCATATGAGTAGTGAAACTTTCAACGGGCCACTAGACTGATGCGTAAAAAGATGGGCGAGTCAAGTAATCATGAAATTACCGATCAATTAAGCCCAACACAAGAATATATACGTAAGAGAAAGCATAACTCCACATATAATCAAGTATCCCGCTAAGTTCTTGAAGTAGCAAGGATCGGTAAACTACTGTCACGACCCAACCGGAGGGCCACGTCATGGCACCGGACCCTGCTCGCAGAGTGCGGGCGTACCCTTAATATCTGCTATCTTACTTTCTTTACTATTTAGATGGCCAGTGAATGCCCATATCCATATCAACAATGATCATAATTAACTTGGACCTTCCGATAACAACACATTTTATACACATGTATCCACAGAAACACTGTATCATGGCGTAGGCATATATATATATACAACATACCACGGCCGACACGGCCATTGTGCAGAAGCTATACAACAGAATACATACACTTGCCAACAAGGCAATTCAGCTGTACATAAATCATCCTATTGTCTAAACATAATTCAATACCTGACTGTACACATACATGAACTGACACTTGTCTATACATACACTGACATTTGTCTATGAGCCTCTACAAGAACATACATTATGCAACCTATGTCGAAACAGGGCCCCGACATGCCCAAAATGCCTATACAAATTGCATACCAAGGCTGTAGCAAGTCCGAAGGATGAATCTTGCTAATATCTGCTGAACTGGATAGCCTACTGCGATGGAGGAGCTCCGTCTGTCAGTCAGGACCTGCAGCACGACATGCAGGGTCCACAAATAAAGGACGTCAGTACGGATAATGTACCAAGTATGTAAGGCAGGAAAACATAATATATGAGCAATAATATAAGCGTCAGGACAACAAACATATAACCTGTGCCATCTGAACGCCTCTGAGGGCGGCTAACCATAACATGTTCGACGTGCTTATCCATATACGTATGACCTTTCCAACATCATCATATACTTACACATTATCATTATCGTCATCTTATACATAACCTCCGTGGGCTTACCATTTTCATACACATTTACATACGCCTCTATGGGCTTACCATTTTCATACACATTTACATACGCCTCTGTGGGCTTACCATTTTCATACACATTTACGTACGCCTCTGCGGGCTTACCATTTTCATATACATTTACATACGCCTCTTCGGCTCGTCACCATCTTTGAACATTTTCATATGCCTTTGTGGGCTCATCATCATCATCATGTCATAGCATATCTTACCCGGCCGTATTAGGCTCGGTCATAACATACCCGGCCCTCATTAGGCTCGGCCATAACATACCCGGCCTTTATTAGGCTCGGTCATAAGAATTAGATTATTCATATATATATATATATATATATATTTCATGCTCACTTATGAAAATATGTTCCAGACCCTTTTTAGTGACATACGATTTTTATCCCCTTTTTACACGTAATTAAAAATATCTCTTTAACATGAACCTTATAAGACTCAAGAAATACCAACAACAATGATATGATAAGAACAAGAGCAATCCTTCCATAGAGGCAAACAATATAAGCAACCCTAACTTCTAAGAGTAGAGTATTCTTTTGGGGCTCGTTCATTGCATTGTAATCAATAGGAGTCGTGCAAAAGAAAGAACGGTATAGTCTTACATACCTGGTATGTACTGTACCAGTTCCCAAGTTACGCAATGGCTACGATTCCTTAGTCTACAAATAAAGAGCAATCTACCGTTACTTGCTAAGTGTCATAGCTTATCATTAATCAAAAACCCCTAATTTTGTATGGTGCTTACCCCTCCTCCTCTAGATCTTATCAAACATAGTTATAACACATGCAACTCATTTACGACCCATAATAACCATGACCCATTTCGTTTACCAGTATTTGTCTTGATTTCATGGTTTCCAATCACCCTCCCACGAGTCCTTACAGGCATGCAACACCATATCATGAATGCCCAAGGGAAAATTTCATGAAAGGGAGTAACAACTTACCTTGCATGTGGATTGTCTAGCCTTTTTCCTCAATTCCTCAAATTCTAGGTCTTGCCCTCAATTTGGGTTTGCAGAAGAAGGAAACTCAGCTAGGGTTTCTCTTTAGTTCTTCAATTTCTTGATTCCTTCTTCAATTTAGAGCTTGGAAGAGGAAGAAACTGGTTAGAGTTCGTGTGGGACTTTGAGAGGGGTCGTTGGGGGCCTTCTACTATGCTTAGGTTCAGAAAAATGAAGAAAGAACTGGGTTGGACCCTTTTTTATAGGTCTGTCAATAAGTGACACACGTACCAGACATTTTCAGGTCTGCGATCGCATATCTGCCGCAAACAGGACATGCGGTTCGCATTATGGTCGCAAATCTCAACCCAGAAATCTGTTGCACTATGCGACGCAGGAGGGCTAGATTTGCGGTTCGCATTTTCAACAATGCGATCGCATTCTGGTCGCATTCTTGACGTTGATTTCAGCCTAGAACTCTGCTTCATTATGCGACGGGGATGTTACATTTGCGGTCTGCATTTGTATTTTGCGGTCGCATACTGGCCGCATTTTTCACACAGATTTTCGCCCAGAAATCTGTCTCTGTTTGCGATCTTGGTGTTGGATATGCGGTCCGCATTTGTGCTTTGCGGTCACATATCCAACTATGCGACATCTTTGCTCTTTTTTTCTTAACTTTTGAACTATTTTTCGGGTTCTTAGGCTCTTATATGTGAACTATCTCATGACATATTCTAACGTATGATTTTATAGGTTGTAACACTCTCCCCCCCTAGGAACATTCGTCCCCGAATGTAAGGATCTAGGGGAACAAGTACATTATCAGCATTAGATGAAAGGTAATAATGAAGAGTATCTCAAGATCCCATTTACCTCGTACGGACGCTTCTCTTTTCAATGCATTCTACGTTTCTTCGGCATCATCATTATCTACATTGCGGAACAAGTGCGAATATTTAGACTTCATCTCTTCCTCTGCTTCCCATGTCATTTCTTCCACGTTCCTGTTCCTCCATAACACCTTAACAGAAGCTACATCCTTTGTCCTTATCTAGCGGATTTGTCGGTCTAATATAGCCACTGGTACCCCTTCGTATGTTAGATCCTCTGCAATATGTATGTCTTGGATGGTGACGACCCGAGAAGGATCTCCAATACATTTCCTTAACATGGACACATGGAATACCGGATGGACAAATTCCATTTCGGGTGGTAGTTCTAACTCATAGGCAACATGTTCAATTCGTCGAAAGATTTTGTATGGACCGATGTATCTAGGGCTCAGTGTCCCCCTATTTCCGAAGCGCATGACACCCTTCATTGGTGAGACTCTCAGGAATACCCAATCACCAACCTCAAACTCTAGATCACGACGTCGGACGTCAGAATAGGACTTTTGCCTGCTTTGTGCGGCCTTCAATCGTTCCTGTATCACTTTAATTTTCTCAATGGCTTGGTGGATCAAATCTGGCCCATACAACTCAGTTTCACCAACTTCGAACCAGCCAACTGGTAATCTACATTTCCTCCCGTACAGTGCTTCGTATACGGCCATCTTAATACTGGAATGGTAGCTGTTATTGTAGGCAAACTCTATAAGTGGAAGATGGTCATCCCAACTACTTTTGAAATCTAGAACACATGCGCGCAGCATATCTTACAGCGTCTGAACGGTACATTCAGCCTGTCCGTCAGTTTGCGGATGAAAAGCTGTGCTGAGATTCACCTGTGTACCTAAACCTTTCTGAAAAGATTTCCAAAAGTTAGCTGTGAACTGGGCTTCTCTGTCCGATATAATAGACATTGGTACCCCATGAAGTCTAACAATTTCCTTGATGTACAGCTTCGCATAATCTTCAGCTGTGTAGGTTGTCTTAACCGGCAGAAAATGAGCACATTTGGTAAGTCCATCCCCTATCACCCAGATGGAGTCGAACTTACGACTGGAGTGAGGTAATCCAACAATGAATTCCATGTTAATCACCTCCCATTTCCAGGTTGGAATCTCCATATTCTGGAGCAATCCACCCAATTTCTGATGTTTTATCTTTACCTGTTGGCAATTGGGACACCGGGCTACAAATTCTGCAACAGACCTTTTCATACCATCCCACAAGTACTGCTCCTTGACATCATGATACATCTTTGCCGAGCCGGGATGGATGGAATATCGGGATTGATGAATTTCCCTTATAATCTTTTCTCGCAATCCTGCTACATTAGGCACACACATCTGGCCTTGGCACCTCAGTGTTCCATCCCCTGCAATCTCAAAAGCTGAAATTTTACCTTGCTGAATACTCTCTTTCAATCGCAACAAGGTGGGATCTTCGTATTGCCGTGTTTTCACCTCGGCTACGAGAGATGATTCGGATGTATTACGTACGACAACACCTCCGTTTTCGGAGTCTAACAACTTGATTCTCATGTTAGCTAGCTGATGAAGCTCTTCAGTTAAACTCCATTTACCTGCTTCAATGTGCACTAAACTTCCCATCGACTTATGACTGAGGGCATCTGCCACAACATTGGCTTTGCCTGGATGATACAGTATTTCAACGTCGCAGTCCTTCAGCAATTCGAGCCAACGTCGTTGTCTCAAATTTAACTCTTTATGACTGAAGATGTATTGAAAACTTTTATGGTCTGTGTAGATGTCAACATGGACACGATATAGATAGTGTCGCCATGTCTTCAAAGCGTATATTACTGCAGCCAATTCCAAATCATGGGTTGGATAATTCTTTTCATGCTTCTTCAATTGTCTCGAAGCATAAGCAATCACTTTCCCATGCTGCATCAATACACATCCCAAACCTATGCCAGAAGTATCACAATACACCACATAACCTTCAGTTCCTTCGGGAAGAGTAAGAACTGGAGCGGATGTTAATCGATCTTTCAGTTCCTGAAAGCTTCGCTCACAAACATCCGACCATTGGAATTTGGTGGCTTTCTTGGTAAGCTTAATTAATGGTGCTGATATAGAAGAAAATCCTTCTACAAACCGCCTGTAGTATCTTGCTAATCCCAAGAAGCTACGGACTTCCGATGGCGTTGTAGGTCTCGGCCAATTCTTGACTGCGTCGATCTTTTGAGTATCAACACTAATACCCTCATCAGATATCACATGGCCTAAGAAGGCTACTGAGTTCAGCCAAAACTCACATTTGGAGAGCTTAGCATATAACTGGTGGTCCCGAAGGGTCTGCAATACTATCCGCAGGTGACCCATATGTTCCGCCCCTGAACGGGAATACACTAAGATATCATCAATGAATACCACCACGAACACATCAAGATAAGGCCTGAATACAGTGTTCATAAGATCCATGAAAGCAGCCGGGGCATTTGTTATCCCGAACGACATTACTAGGAACTCAAAATGCCCATATCTCGTTCAGAAGGCTGTTTTTGGAATGTCTTTCTCCTTGACCCTCAAATGAAAATATCCTGAACGTAGGTTAATATTGGAGAAATATTTGGCTCCCTGGAGTTGGTCAAATAGGTCATCAATTCTTGGAAGTGGATATTTGTTCTTTATGGTGACCTTATTCAACTGACGATAATCGATACACATCCGTAACGATCCGTCTTTCTTTTGTACGAACAAGACTGGCACACCCCAAGGTGAAGTCTTTGGCCTAATGAAGCCTTTATCCAGCAAGTCCTTCAACTGCACTTTCAACTCTCGCAATTCTGCTGGGGCCGTTCTGTATGGAGGGATAGAAATTGGGTGAGTATCAGGCAACACATCGATGCAAAAGTCAATCTCCCTTTCAGGGGGAAGACTTGGGAGTTCATCTGGAAAGATATCCAAAAATTCATTGACTATAGGAATTGATTGTAGAACGGGCGACTTCGCCTCCGCGTCCATAACGCGAACAAGATGGTAGATATAACCTTTGGAGATCATCTTTCTTTCCTTAAGGTAGGAAATAAACCTACCTTTCAGCGTAGCAATGTTTCCCTTCCATTCAAGGATGGGTTCACCAGGAAATTGAAATCTAACCATCTTCGTATGACAATCAACACTCGCATAGCATGATGCCAGCCAATCCATTCCCATTATCACATCAAAATCAACCATTTCTAATTCACATAAATCTGGCGAGGTTTGACGACTACATATCGTCACAGCGCAACCTCTATACACTCTCTTGACAACCATGGAATCTCCTATTGGAGTAGATACTGCAAATGGTTTACCTATTAACTCAGGTTCAACATCAAACTTATCAGCCACAAAGGGTGTAACATAAGACAATGTGGATCCGGGATCAATCAATGCATATACACCATGAGAAAGCACTAATAATATACCTGTGACGACATTCGGAGATGACTCAAGATCCTGTCGACCTGCTAGGGCATATATTCAGTTTTGAACACCACTTGAGCTCGGTACTGTACCGCTACCTCCGCCACGACGTGCTGGTTGCTAGGGACCCCGCACTGGAGGTTGAATGGATAAGGAAGAACCAGCCACAGAGCCAGTTTGCTGAGCCATACCACCATCCCTTCTGTAAGGACAGTTCCGCATCATGTGGCCAGGCTGTCCACAGAAATAGCATATATCCGAACCTCGGCGGCATGGTCCAAAGTGGGTCCTGCCGCACTGCTCACAACGAGGCATTGGGGATCGCGTTCGAGTAGTAACCCTGTGATGGGGCGAGCCTGATGCCCGCAAACTCTGAAACTGCCGAGGGGCACTAGATACGGGTGGTGCCGAACTCCTCGAAGAATGGGGCCTTACACTACTTCTAGAGTCACCAGAATACACCGCAATTCTTGTCCTCTTATGCTCGCTCCTCTCCTGCTCCCTGTCCGCCCTTTGTTGGCGTTTACGATCCTCTATGGTCTGGGCATAGGCCTGAATACGGGAGATATCCATGCCCTCTATCAAGGAGGCCATTGTGCATTCATTTGTTAAATGCGGTCCCAATCCGTTCACGAATAAGTGAACCTTGTCGCTCATCTCGTACATTCATATTACCTTGTTTAAGGTTCAAGAATTTATCAGCCTTAGCTCGTCGTACCTCAACTGGCAAGTAGTGGCGAAGGAAAGCCTAAGAGAATTCATTCCACACAGGTGGGGGAGCATTCGGACCCCTGGATCTCTCCCAACTGTCATACCAGAACACTGCTAAGTTCCGTAATCGATAAGAAGCCAGTTCTACTGCCTCTGTGTCACTGGCATGCATAACCCGCATGGTGCGATGTATCTGGTCAATAAAAACCTGTGGGTCCTCCTTAGGATCAGACCCGGTGAACACTGGAGGATCCAAATTTGATGAAATCACGAACCCTCGCACTAACCGATTTTTCAGTAGCACCGGTATTCTGCCTCTGAGCCTGAGAAGCTACCAGGCTAGTCAACAACTGTGCTGCGGTCCTCAAGTCTTGGTCTGTAGTACCAGAAGAAGGGACTGGAGATTTTGGGTGGCTTCTGATATCCTCTGGGGAAGGAGGAGTAGATGAGGCCCGAGAAGGCATCTCACTTCGAGGCTCACTTTGGCCTCCTCTATCCTGGGGCACCCAACTGGTACCCTCGCCTGCTTTTGTATCAAGTCGTCTGTTACTCGTTCGCTTTCTATTCAAAGCTAGCGCTGTAGGGAAACAAGGCGAATGTTAGAAGCGAATACTTGCTCTACGCACGATCTAGATTTTAGAAAGAAGGTAACATTTCCTAAATGTCAAGTAGCCTCCTGATTATAAAATGTGGCGCGCTACACACCCATAATCAAGACTCTACTAGACACGGCTCATAGATAATCCCAAGGACACGACCTTGCTCTGATACCAATTCTGTCACGACCCAACTGGAGGGCCGCGACATAGCAACGGACCCTGCTCGTAGAGTGCCGGCGTACCCTTCATATCTGCTATCTTACTTTCTTTACTATTTAGATGGCCAGTGAATGCCCATATCCATATCAACAATGATCATAATTAACTTGGACCTTCCGATAACAACACATTTTATACACATATATACACAGAAACACTGTATCATGGCGTAGGAATATATATATACAACATACCACGGCCGACACGGCCATTGTGCAGAAGCTATACAACAAAATACATACGCTTGCCGACAAGGAAATTCAGCTGTACATAAATCATCCCATTTTCTAAACATAATTCAATACCTGACTGTACACATACATGAACCGACACTTGTCTATACATACACTGCTATTTGTCTATGAGCCTCTACAAGAACATACATTATGCAACCTATGTAGAAACAGGGCCCCGACATGCCCAAAATGTCTATAAAAATTGCATACCAAGGCCGTAGCAAGTCCGAAGGATGAATATTGCTAATATCTGCTGAACTGGATAGCCTACTGCGGTGGGGGAGCTCCGTCTGTCAGTCTATCGGGACCTGCAGCACGACATGCATCGTCCAAAAATAAAGGACGTCAGTACCGATAATGTACCAAGTATGTAAGACAGGAAAACATAATATATGAGCAATAATATAAGCGTCAGGATAACAAACATATAACCTGTGCCATCTGAACGCCTCTGAGGGCAGCTAACCATGACATGTTCGACGTGCTTATGCATATACATATAACCTTTCCAACATCATCATATACTTACACATTATCATTATCGTCATCTTATACATAACCTCCGTGGGCTTACCATTTTCATACACATTTACATACGCCTCTATGGGCTTACCATTTTCATATACATTTACATACGCCTCTGCGGGCTTACCATTTTCATATACATATACATACGCCTCTTGGGCTCGTCATTATCTTTGTACATTTTCATATGCCTCTGTGGGCTCATCATCATCATCATGTCATAGCATATCTTACCCGGCCGTATTCGGCTCGGTCATAAGAATTAGATTATTCATATATATATATATATATTGCCTGCTCACTTATGAACATATGTTCCAGACCCTTTTTAGTGACATACGATTTTTATCCCCTTTTTACACGTAATTAAGAATATCTCTTTAACATGAACCTTATAAGACTAAATAAATACCAACAACAATGATATCATAAGAACAAGAGCAATCCTTCCATAGAGGGAAACAATATAAGCAACCCTAACTTCTAAGAGTAGAGTATTCTTTTGGGGCTCGTTCATTGCATTGTAATCAATAAGAGTTGTGCAAAAGAAAGAACGGTATAGTCTTACATACCTGGTATGTACTACACCAGTTCTCAAGCTACGCAATGGCTACGATTCCTTAGTCTACAAATAAAGAGCAATCTACCGTTACTTGCTAAGTGTCATAGCTTATCATTAATCGAAAACCCCTAATTTTGTGTGGTGCTTCTTCACACCCCTCCTCCTCTAGATCTTATCAAACATAGTTATAACACATGCAACTCATTTACGACCCATAATAACCATGACCCATTTCGTTTAGCAGTATTTGTCTTGATTTCATGGTTTCCAATCACCCTCCCACGAGTCCTTACAGGCATGCAACAACATATCATGAATGCCCAAGGGAAAATTTCATGAAAGGGAGTAATAACTTACCTTGCATGTGGATTTTCTAGCCTTTTTCCTCAATTCCTCAAATTCTAGGTCTTGCCCTCAATTTGGGTTTGCAGAAGAAGGAAACTCAGCTAGGGTTTCTCTTTAGTTCTTCAATTTCTTGATTCCTTCTTCAATTAAGAGCTTGGAAGAGGAAGAAACTGGTTAGAGTTCGTGTGGGATTTTGAGAGGGGTCGTTGCGGGCTTTCTACTATGTTTAGGTTCAGAAAAATGAAGAAAGAACTGGGTTGGACCCTTTTTTATAGGTCTGTCAATAAGTGACACACGTATCTGACATTTTCAGGTTTGCGATCGCATATCTGCCGTAGACAGGACATGCGATTCGCATTCTGGTCGCAAATCTCAACCCAGAAATCTATTGCACTATGCGACGCAGGAGGACTAGATTTGCGGTTCGCATTTTCAACAATGCGATCGCATTCTAGTCGCATTCCTGACGTTGATTTCAACCCATAACTTTGCTTCATTATGCGACGGGGATGTTACATTTGCAGCCCGCATTTGTATTTTGCAGTCGCATTCTGGCCACATTTTTCACACAGATTTCTGCCCAGAAATCTGTCTCTGTTTGCGATCTTGGTGTTGGATATGCGGTCCGCAATTGTGCTTTGCGGTCGCATATCCAACTATGCGACAACTTTGCTCTTTTTTTCTTAACTTTTGAACTATTTTCCGGGTTCTTAGGCTCTTATATGTGAACTATCTCACGGCGTATTCTAGCGTACGATTTTACGGGTTGTAACAACTACGCAAGTCCAGTCTCTGGCTAAGTCATAAATTGAAGCACTTAAACATATAGGAATAACTCAAGTAGTACAGTTAAAGCAAGGTGTGAGTCTAAGTGTACCCGGATAATCAAGAATCTAGCATACGCACTGTTACATCCCGTACTTCAAACGTCACTGTCATTATAAGATTATCTAATGTAAGCTCAAAAAGATAAAAATCTTCTACAAGGATAAGGAAAGTTTATCGAAGTCTTAAGTAAGTTAAGATGAATGAGACTTGGGAAAAAACAAATGAGATAATTATTACATTCTGTGCATCCCAAAGTGACGTATAATTAATATGAGACTTGTTATTAATGATTTAAATGAGTGTAATGTCATAATATGACTATATATTATTATTGGAAATAACGTGAGTTAAGATACTGAAGGAAAATCGAGTTAAGATATGCCTTGTAACGAGCCGTTTTGAGAAATTAAATTCGTAAGCTTTATGATGTCATTTTGGGACATATCTCATACCAAAATGAAGTTCTTGGAACCTAGTTTTCAATGGTCATAAAATTTATTCAAACGACATTCGGGGTAGAGAAATATAAATTTTTAAAGTAGGGTCACCAAGTCACATCGCCGCACTTCGGAGAAACTGGCAAGTTTATAGGCCAGGTTGCGAGGCCATTTTCTCTCAATATATTGAGAGTTATAGGGAGGTCTTTATATGGAATTAAATCCCCATGTGTCTCGTTTCCAATGCTGCAAACCATTTGCCAATATGATATTAGAGTAAAGAGATACAAGCGTCCGAAGTTACACCACTCAAGCTGCCAAGCAGGAAGCTTACCCACCTGCTTGGATAATTGAGGCGGTGGGCCTATAAGTGATCGTTTCCCATATATATCTAGTCAATATTCAGAGAAAACTTACCCCAAAACACTCTCAAGCTATCCAAGGCTGTTGCAAGAAATTCCAAGAAAGATTAATGTCCCGGGTACAAAATCAAGAAGCGATAACATTAGAACGATCCCTACGACGTAAGTATCATTATACCGCCTCTCTTTTTCTTTGTAGTTTGAGTTTTGGAAGGTACTTCATAGTTAATAAAACGCTTAATTTCTTTATTTAAGCTTTTAAATATCAAGGAAGTTCGATAAATTCATTTCCTAATAGTTAGAACATACGGGACGGTGATCGAAAGCCGTGAGTTCGATTTATTCCACTTTTAGCTGACTGTTTTGTAGTGCAGTCGTGTTGCCTCTTGTTCTACTGATATATGGAGTTTTGAAGGATAAAGGGCATGGGGAAATGCCACATGTGGTAGTTTAGTGGGCTGGTCGCTCGTCATTGCAATTTCAGGCTAATTGATAACTTGTTGATTGGGTGTGTTATGGTATATTTGGGGGTTTTATTGTATAGATGGTCCCAAATTATAGTTGGGTTGTTTTTGAGTTGCTGATTGTATGATGTTTTTATCCCGCCTATAGTAGGCTTTAGGGAGCAGTAAAATTAGGGGAAATGCTACCCGTTTTATTTAGAATCGAGTTATCGTTTGAGATACGTGATATACTAGCGCCATCTAAGTTGTACAAGTGTTTCTTTATTATAGAGATGAAATGCTAATTGTCATAAAATTATTGTTGACTTGCATTTATGACTTGAGGTATGTTAAGGTTATCCCTTCTTTCCTTTTGGTATGATCCATATGATAGAAGGAAACAAGCAAGCACACAATTTTCATAAATGATTATGTTCTTAGAGGTACCAGGGTTGCCTATGCTCTTGATTCCCCGTATGTCCTATTATCATATCGTCTATTCATGGGTATCATGAAATTCCGAGAGATATTATTGAATTACTTCATTATGCATTATATTCATTTATACATGTATATTGACACATGAACAGATGGCGTTATATACACGTATAGTGTGTGTGTGTATATATATATATATGAGTGTGTGTGTGTGTGCGCTATGGGGAAAGGTTATCGCATTATATACGCACCATAACCTGGTCAGCTATTATACGTTGATGATTTCACCCACGGAGGCCAGGATGATATGATGGGATGCCCTCAAAGGTTTGATGATGTTAGGTGCGCATATACCTATGCATGATGTGACATTTATACTCATATGCATGATGTTATAAATGTTTCATGATTCACAGAGTTATTCAGACTTACAGGTTGACTTCTTTACTCCATATTTCTCTCATGTCTTTTATATATTATTTTCATGCCTTACATACTCGGTACTTTGTACTGACGTCCCTTTTTCCCAGGGACGTTGTGTTTTATGCCCGCAGGTCTTGATAGAAAGGTTCAGGGTCCTCCTAGTAGGCTATTAGCTCAGCGGATGGTGTTGGTGCACTCCATTTGCTCTGGAGTTGCCTATTTGGTTATTATGATTTGGACATGTATTGATTGGTACGGAAGAGCCCTATCCCGTCCTTTATGACGTTTATGTAAACATAGAGGCTTGTAGACAGATGTCATGTACATGGATACTTGTATGGCCGTGTCGGCCTATGTTTTGAGTGTACAAATGATCATGTCAGCCTTATAGGCCCGTATGTCACGTGTATAAGTTTCTATATCATGTTGGGTCGTCCTATGTCTAGTATTTCCTTATGTTTTATTCCAGTTATATCATGACGTCCCTTCTAGCTAATTTACCCTTGATGGTATGATAAGAAAGATACATCACGTTGGTGCTCGGTTGTGTAAGGCACCGGGTGCTCGTCGCGGCCCATCCGTTTGGATCGTGACAAAGGTGGTATCAGAGCAGTTCTGTCCTAGGGAGTTACAAGGCGTGTCTTGTAGAGTATTTTTTATGGGCGTGTTGTGCACCACACTTATAAGCAGGAGGCTACAAGGCATTTGGGACCATCACTCTTTCTTTTTAATCTAGATCGTGTTGTAGAGCTCAATTGAAAGAATTCAAACTCCTAAATTCTATTTTATTCGTAATACAAAAATACCTACATCCAGAAAGATAGTTGGTAAGTGATTGAATGTGGTTGTGGAAGAGTTGAGTTAGAGGAACTCGATTTTGCATCATGCTTATGATGAGTAAATGTTTGGTTTTTAGCGGATCATGTGTATACTAAGACGTGTAAGCTTCTTGATAAGGAGCCCTAAGGCATGAATACATATTCACCCATAATGTAAAAAGTAATAAGAGAATCAAATGGTAGATACAAGTTTCAAAAAGTAAAAGAAGCAAGGTGAAGAAAATCAGGCCGAGAAATATAAGCATTTTGAGTTACCTTCAATAGTAACAAGGGTATGTGCAATTGGTCACACTCATCTCAGTAATGCCTATGGGAGCTAACGAATATAGTTTAAGAGAAGATAGGATATCAGGATCAAGCTAGGGTTAGAGTAACCCAAAATGGTTGATGGATTGTTAGCGTTAGCTAACATTTTCGAAGGATATTGTAATTGTTGTCATAGTTGTCCTTGTGAGACACCTATACGGTGCATTCTAGAATAGAACAACTAGATACGAATACTAGAATGTTCAGAAATTTCAGAACATATGTAGTGGAATCCTAGACGGGATAAATATTTACCTTAGTATGACTTTCGCCCCTAGGAAAAAAGAGAATGTTAGGCAACCCGAAGAGCCAGTGAGATGAAGCAAGGGGAGCTAAAAGTGAAAGAATGTTTTGTTGGATTTTACAGAATAAAGTGATAGACAAAAATATTAGTAGGAGAATAAGAAGAGAATAAATGAAGCATGATGGGTGAGATGTGATAATGGGTGATAAAGATAAATTAAAATATGACACGATGACAGAGTCTATAGTCAAGTGAAGGAAAAAGACAAGAGGTGGCAGGCCTTGAGACAATGAAAGAGTATAGGCCAAAGGTTATATCCTCGTTTCGAGAAATGAGTTGGTGACTCAAACGTGATTACCAGGAGGCATAGTTAGACCCCCAATAATAATAGAAATTAGTATGGTCTAGTCAACAAGATAAAACTGAACATGAATTAGGGACTCGATGATTTGATAATAGTCGACATCGTGATAATTTCAGATATTGTGTTCCAGCAATAATAGAATGGACAACAAAAGAATAACCTTTAAAGGTCATTTAGGAATAAGCTTTCCTAAAGCAAGCACTGTGCGCAGAGTTAAGCGTAAGGGACTAAGTGTGCCAGTTATACTAGGTGTCACCTTCGTTCGTAAGAAATTTAGTTATCCCTTGTATAGAAGGGTCACCGCAAGGCAAGTAGGAGTCTGTGAAGATGTGAAAAGACGCCAAAGATGAACAGGTAAAACATTTATAGGTAAATCTTCATAGCATTAAATGTTAGTACTCCCCTAAAGGAGGAACATGGTGTGATATGGTACTAAGTCGGAGTTATGTGGTTCGGGTAACTAGGAAATAGTAAAGGAAGAATATGGTAGAAAGGCAAAAGGAATGAGATTGCATTTGTTCAGATCCTACGGATATAGTACGACTCGAAAACATTATGCAAGCATGATGCCGGGGAGAGGAAGTAAGGGTTCCAACACTAGATGTTATTGATAAATAAGTGCAAATGAACACTTGATACATAAGGAGCCAGTACGAGGGGTAAGTTGAGACAAAGGACACAACCCAAGAGAGATTACACGGAATATGGATATTAGAATGGACCAACAAGTAGTTAGTAGTTGATTTAGGAAGAGCCTAGTTATGGCTAAAGCAGAAGATGCAGGCAAATCAGCAGATTATGCAAGATAAATATATTGAATCCCCAACATAGTGAATTTAGTCTCACAGATATGATGTCGTAATCCTTGAGAAATATTCAAATAGGAGTTAGGGTAGTTAAAGGTACTGTATAAATGTTATAAAAATAAAAGAGAGTGCTACTGGGACGGTAAAGAAATTCAGTTATGAAGCAACCCTACCAGCACAAGGGCGTGGAGGTAAGTAACTAGGGATAATTATAGGCGAGAAAGAACATCAACAATTATGTCCGGTATATGATGAGCTTGCAGCTTTATAAGAGTCAGAGGGTCTCCCTTAAGTACTACAACGAAAGACTAGCTGAGAAAATAAGGAAGAAGTCTTCGACCTAAGCATAGTAACTTGAAGAAGAAATGGTATTATAACAATAGTGCCATTACAACATTGTATGCACTCCATAAGAAAGTGGAACCTATCATGACTAATGAGAAGTCAAAAGTGATATTTGAGATCATATAAGTTACAGGGAATTCCAGTATTCGTGGGCACTAAGATAAGCCATTTTTCCATGCAGCAAGTGGCAGGACGACCAGGAAAAGTAGTTGCTTACATTTAAAAACAACCGAGAAGGCACGAAAGGAAATCTATGGTGCTAGCAAATTAAAGGAAGGTTGCGAGTAGTAAAAATAGATACGTTGAGGTCACAAGCTAAAGTATGGTAGAGCGACAAGGTTTTAGGTAGATAGGAGTAAGGATACAAAAAGTGAGTGAGAAGGTAACAAGAATAGGTAAGGTCTCGGAATTAAGCCAATCAAAGCAAGAGAGCTGATGGTTTCTGTAAGTTGTAAAAAGCTCAATACAGCTTAAATGAACTTGGAGGAGTTTACCATTTAAAAAAAGAGGGAATGCTACCCTGGTAGTAGAATAAGGGTGTAATTGTGATAAATGATAAGGAGATGAAATTTAGGCCTTCGATTGAGTAATGATTCAAAGAGAAGTCATTCCATGAATTGCATGGGATTAGAATACCCCCATTAGATGAATCACGTCGGGATGCTATGAAATGTGGTTATTGAAGTTTAGTTTCATCCCTAGGTGGATCAGGCATCTATGTTCATCATGAGCCATAGTGAAAATGTATTATGTAAGAGGTTTAATGTTATCAGTGGTGGATTACAGATCAACATTAAGGTGAATCAACAATAGATGGATAAAAGTTACAAAGTATGAGATGAGATTAAGTTGTCATTCTTAAGATGAACAATAATGATGAAGCATTAAAGGACTTAGATTTACACATATAGGATAAGCAGCGAGAGATTAACTTGGAGTTGGGTAGTAGACCTCGGTAATAATAAATCGAAGTAAGTGTTATGGTATAATCTGATCTCCTAGATGCAATAGAGATATGCATAGATAACCTAGGCTATGGAAAAACATATAGCAATAGCCGTAAGTTCGACAATGTACCGAGCGAAGAAGCAGTACACCTATAGGTGCCAAGAGGGACAGCTTGTCATAGTTCTTTATATGTTCACAAAGTGAGTCCTAGATATTGGCTAAAAGCTTGAGGAAAAAGGAGAGAAGAGTCGCATAGGCGCACATACAAGGACAGAGTCGTACAAGCTCCATCACAGAAGGTAGCAACAATTGCGATATTGGAAGAATTACAAATACAAGTCGTGGTGTGAGAAGGAGGCCTAAAGGGGGGAGTGTACTGACCTTTGGTTTTATTCACAGAATAGTTGCCTAGATGGCAAAGCACAATATCAGTATCCATATGAGCCATAGGTTATGAGAACAATAAGCGCATCAGCTAACATTCGAGGGCGAATGTTCCAAAGGGGAGAATGATGTTACGCACTGTTTTTGCAAGCCTTTAAGAGTTAACATTCAGGGAGAAATGTTTCTAAGGGAGGGAAGGATGTTACATCCCATACTTTAGACGTCACTGTCATTATAAGATTATCTAATGTAAGCTCAAAAATATAAAATTCTTCTACAAGGATAAGGAAGGTTTATCGAAGTCTTAAGTAAGTTAAGATGAATGAGGCTTGGGAAAAAACAAATGAGATAATTATTACATTATGTGTATCCCAAAGTGACATATAATGAATATGAGACTTGTTAATCATGATTTAAATGAGTGCAAAGTCATAATATGACAATATATGATGTTTGGTTATAAAATATACAGTTTGGGAGAAATCGAATTTAACTTACGAAAAAATCGAGTTAAGATTTGCCTTGTAACGAGCAGTTTTGAGAAATTAAATTCGTAAGCTTTATGATGTCATTTTGGGACATATCTTATACCAAAATTAAGGTTTAGAACCTAGTTTCCAATGGTCCAAACCATTTATTCATATGAAATTAGAGGTAGAGAAATATGAATATTTAAAGTAGGGTTGCCAAGTCACATCGCCGTACTTCGGAGAAACTGGCAAGTGTATAGGCCAAGTTGCGAGGCTGTTTTCTCCCAATAGATTGAGAGTTACAGGGAGATCTTTACATTGAATTAAAGCCCCATGTGTCTAGTTTCCAACATTGCAAACCATTTGTCAATACGATATCAGAGTAGAGAGTCCCTTATATATCTAGTCAATATTTAGAGAACACTTACCCCAAAACACTCTCAAGCTATCCAAGGTTGTTCCAAGAAATTCCAAGCAAGATTAACGTCCCGGGTACAAAATCAAGAAGCGATAAAATTAGAACGATCCCTACGATGTAAGTATCATTATACCGCCTTTCTTTTTCATTATAGTTTGAGTTTTTAGAGCTTTTAAATATCAAGGAAGTTTGATAAATTCATTTCCTAATAGTTAGAACTCACGGGACGATGATTGGAAGCCGTGAGTTTGATTTATTCCACTATTAGCGGACTATTTTGTAGCCCACTCCTGTTGCCCTCTTGTGCTGCTGATTTATGGAGTTTGGAAGGATATAGGGCGTGGATAAAAGCCACATGTGGTAGGGTAGTGGGCTGGCCGCTTGTCGTTGCAATTTCAGGCTAATTGATAACTTGTTGATTGGGTGTGTTTTGCTATATTTGTGGTTTTTATTGTATTGAAGGTTCCGAATTATATTTGGGTTGTTTTTGAGTTGCTGATTGTATGATGTTTGTATCTCACCTATAGTAGGCTTGAGGGAGCAATAAAATCAGGGGAAATGCTACCTGTTTTATTTAGATTCGAGTTGTCATTCGAGATATGTGATATACTAGCGCCATATAAGTGGTACATGTATTTCTTTGTTGTAGGGATGGCGCGCTAGTTGTCATAAGTGTGTTGTTGAGTTGCTTTGACGACTTGAGGTATGTTAAGGCTATCCCTTCTTTTCTTTTGGCATGATCCATATGATATAATGAAAGGAGCAAGCACGCAACTTTAAATGATTCTCTTCTTCGAGGTACTAGGGTTCCCTATGTTCTTGATTCCCCGTATGTCCGACTTTCATATCGTCTGTTCATGGGTCTCACGACATTCCGAGAGATCTTATTGACTTACTTCATTATGCATTGCATTCATTTATACATGTATATTGACCCATGACCAGATGGTGTTATATATGCGTATAGTATATGTATATAGGGTATGAGGAAAGGTTATGGCGTTATATACGCACTACCACCTGATCAACAGGTATACATTGATGATTTCGCCCATAGAGGCCGAGATGATATGGTGGGATGCTCTCAGAGGCTTGATGATGTTAGGTACACATATACCTATGCATGATGTGACATTTATATGCATATGCATGACATTATAAATGTTTCATGATTCACACAGCTATTCAGACTTACGGGTTGAGTTCTTTACTCCATGTTTCTTTCATGTCTTTTATGTACTATTTTCATGCCTTACATACTCGGTACTTTGTTTGTACCGATGTCCCTTTTTCCTGGAATGCTGCGTTTCATGTTCGCAGGTCCCGATAGATAGGTTGAGAGTCCTCCTAGTAGGCTATCAGCTCAGCGGAAGGTGTTGGTGCACTCCACTTGCTCCGGAGTTGCCTATTTGGTCAATAAGATTTGGACATGTATTGATTGGTATGTCGGGGCCCTATCTCGACCTTTATGACGTTTATGTACTCTTAGAGACTTGTAGACAGATGTCATGTATATGAATACTTGTATGGCCTTGTCAGCCTATGTTTTGAGTGTACAAATGATCATGTCAGCTTTATAGGCCCGTATGTCACATGTATAAGTTTGTATTCAGTGTTGGCTCGTCCTATGTCGAGTATTCCCTTATGTTTTATTCTGGTTATATCATGACGGCCCTTTTGTCCCATTTGCTCATGATGGTATGATAACAAAGATACGTTACGTTGGTGCTCGGTTGGGTACGACACCGGGTGCCTGTCGCGGCCCATCGGTTTGGATCGTGGCATGCATAGATGCTCGTCATCTCATACGTTCTTAGCACCCATAACACGTAACATGTAGCAATTAGGATACCTACGGGGATAAGTTCTCTTTTACAATATTAGACAAGAGACTTGCCTTGCTTTCAAATTTGATAATCGACTCCAAACCTCCCTAACACCTCAACGCAATGCCAACCGATTCAAACCTAGCCAAAGAACGTTCAAACCACTTAGAACCCGTAATTTAGCATTTAGAAACAATTCTCAATCCCACACAAAAAGTGAATAAAAGTCAACCCCAAGTCCACACACCCAGATTCCAGTATCCTCGAAGTTAAATATTACCCATAGCATCACGAACTCATATATATAATATATTTCTAATTTTATGTCCATTTTCATGGTCAAATCCCCCTTTTATCAATTCTAGATTTTTTCAATAAAGTTCTAAAATTTTTACTAGTTTTCATACAATCCAAACATAATCCATATATTTAACTCACAACACACAGGAACTACTTACCTAGTGATACTTGACGAAAATGGCTCTTCAAGAAGGCCCCGAATCGCCCAAGTAAAGAGAGAATAAGATGAAATGAGCTAAGTCCCGAAATTGAAAATTCTATTCTGTCTAGGCAACCTTCTTCGCGATCTTAGAAGTACCCTCACGATCTCTAAGGCTAATGCAATATCTCTGCCCAGTCCTACCTCTTTGCGTCGTGGACACGCAGTTCTGTTCACAAAGGCCACTACTAGCCAAACCTTCACATTCGCGGACCACTGACCACGTTCGGGCCAACTCCTGCCAGCCCCTTCCTTTTCCTTCTTCGCAGTCATAGAGGAACCATCACATTCATGAAGAGGAGCCAGGTCTTTCATCGTGTTCCTGAGGCCTACTTCGCGTTCTCGAAGTGCAACATCTGCCCCTCCAAATTTCCTTCTTCGCGATCACATGACTTTCTTCGCGATCACAAAGCACACCAGCACCAGCAAAAAATTGTTAGTTTTGAACATGCTCCGACTGGTCCGAAACTTACTCGAGCCACCAAGGATCCCGTTCAAATATAACAATAAGTCAATAAATATAATTTGGACCTACTCGAGTGTAACGACCCGACCGGTCATTTTGATCTACAGCGCATCGTTTGGTGGTTTGAGGCCTTGAGTAGCTTCACTTCATGTTCTATGACTTGTATGCATGGTTAGAATTTAATTTCGGGAAGTTCGGAGTTGATTCAGATGTAACATTCTCAATTCGGAAGCTTTTAAGTTGGAAGAGTTGACCAGTATTTGACTTTTTATTAAACAACCTCAGAATCGAAATTTGAATTTTCCAATAGGTTCGTATGACGATTTCAGACTTGGGCATATGTTCGGGTTAAGTATCGGGTGGTCTAGGAGCATTTTAGTGCTTATTGTGAAATGTTGGCAAGTCGAAGGTTTTAGAATTTTCTATATTTGGTTTGAAGTGAACTTTGGTGCTATCGATGTCTGTTTGGGGTTCTGAGCCTTGAAATAGGTTCGTATCATAATTTATGACTTGTACATAAAGTTTGGCGTCATTCCGGAATGTTTGAGTGTAATTCGGACGCGTTCGTCGAAGTTTGAATGTTTGAAAGTTAAAAGGAGGATTTGATCGTCGATTCATGGTTTTGATATTTTTTGGTGTGATTTGAGGCCTCGAGTAGGTTCATGTTATGTTTTGGGACTGGTTTGTATAATTGGACGGGGTCCCGAGGGCCTCGGGTGTGTTTCAGATGTGTTTGGATTGTATCGCGCACTTATTTGATGTTTCAACGTCGTTTCTTTGGACATAAAGCGTACCATATTGTGAAAATGATCTTTGATTTGTGATTGGATTAAACCAATAGATACGTATCGTAATTACGGAACCATAGCAACAAGAATTGTCAAATTCCGAGGTCGTATGAGAGATATGCCCATTTCCGTGCCGAGAAAGATTGCTTGTTTATAGTGCAGACGTTGTTGTTGCGAACGCGAGGGTGCTCCCGTGAACGCGAAGAAGGAAATTTTGGTTGACCGGTCAATACAAAAAATTGCTCTTTGCGAACGTGAAGGTGTTCCACCTACGTGAAGGTGTTCCCCGAACGGGAAGGTGTTCCGCCAAAAAAAAAATCGCTTGGAAAGTGTTTTAAATGGACAGACCAAACATTTTAGTATTTTGAGCATATCTTTAGTTCTAGAGCTCCGTTTGAGGTGATGTTTGCGGCGTTGTTCTCGTTTCTACAAGGGGGTAAATATCCTACCCTTATTTTATTTTTTTCCATGTTTAGTTTCGTTGGTTATCACTTTTATCCATGTTGGATTGTAGGAATTGGAGTTTTAAACCCCAAAGTTATGAGATGGTAAATCTTTGATTTGAGGGTCAATTCATGGATGAAATTGGATGATTTTTGGAATATAAACTATATAAGTAATGGGTAATAATTATTTTAATTATTTCGAAATCCAGACGTGTGGGCTCGGGGGTTGACTTTGTTGGCTCTTTTTGAGGAGTTGAGAATTTATTTATAATTGTTAAATTACGAATATTGGAGTATATTTTGATTGGTTTGCATGTTGTTTGATAAATTTTGGATTGTTTGGCATTGGTTTGAGGTGTTAGAAAGGTGTTGAAGTCGGTCATCGGATTTCGAATCGAGGTAAGTCTCCTGTATAACCTTGTGAAGGGAAAATTACCCCGTACATGTTATATTTGTTATGTGCTCCATATTTTGGGAGCTACGCACGTATGAGGTGACGAGTGTCCGTGCGTATGCTAGAATTCTTGATTATGTCCGGGTAGACTTAGACTCACGCCATGCTTTAATTGTATTATTTGCGTTATTCTTGCTTGTTCAACTGCTTTAATTCGTGTTATGACCTCAAACTAGACTCGCGTAGAGTAATGGACTCACTATTTTAGATAATTGACGAGCTACTTGTTCAGCCGTAGAAATTGTACTTCCCTTATAGATTTCTTCCGCGTCGTGCGTATCCATCGGAAAGTTTTCTTGAATCTCATAACTAACACATATATTCGTGAGTGGGGTCAAAGACTCGTACAAGCTTCATATTCTAATGGGATCGGGCCATTTGCCTCAGCAACTTCATGAAATACTCTTATAGGATCCAGCCGTTCACCTCGGCAGTATCATGTAAAACACTCTTATGGGATCTGGCCGTTCGCCTCAGCAGTACCTCAATCTTATGGGATCGGGCCGTTCGCCTCGGCAGTATCATATTCTTATGCGATCAGGTCGTTCACCTCGGCAGTACCACACTCTTATAGGATTGGGCCATTCACCTCGGCAGTATCATATTCTTATGGGATCGGGTCGTTCGCCTCGGCATTACTACACACTTATAGGATTGGGTCATTCGCCTCGGCAGTATCATATTATTATGGGATCAGACCATTTGCCTTGGCAGTACCATAATCTTATGCGATCGGGCAGTTCACGTCGGCAGTATCATATTCTTATTGGAACGGGTTGTTCGCCTCAGCAGTACCACACTCTTATGGGATCAAGACATTTGCCTCGGCAGTATCATGTATCATATTCGTATGGGATCGGGTCGTTCGCCTTGACATTTCTATAAAGCCATCTTATGGGATAGGACCGCTCACCTCAACATAGTCGTGTGAAATACTTGATAAGAAGTCTGCATATTCATGAATTTTCCAAACTTGAGATGTGACCGTTGATTTGGTGTTCAGCATTACGTACTCTATTTGAGAGGTATCCAGTGTTTGAGGACATTTTGTTCGCTGTTCAGTTGTAGACCGTTATTATTTACCTTTACCTTTACTCATTGTTACCTACCATGTTTCATATTTGCCTAGTTTATTATATTTGATTTGATGGACCACTAGTAAGTGCCAATGTCGACCCCTCATCACTACCTCTTCTGGGTTAGGCTAGATACTTACTGGGTACACGTTGATATACGTACTCATGCTGCACTTCTGCACTAAATGTGCCGGATTTGGACAGGTTCATTTGGTGGTCGCTTGGGCGCGAAGGCACAACTGCTGAGGGGACTTTATGGCAAGCTGTATTCCACGCCACGATTCGCAGCACACAGCGTTTCCATCACAATTATTTACTTTATCCTGTCTACCTTGTATTCCCGACAGATTATGTTTTTTTATTGTACTTCCTAGATGCTCATGCACTTGTGACACCAGGTTTTGGGGTGTTCTAGATTTTTTTTGTGATTTTGCTCACTATTGAGACACTTTTACTTTGTATTTTACTTAAATGATACGTATGCACGTTTTTTGATGCATCGATCTCTCTATCTAAAAAGATTCATGATTTCAAAAATAATAAAATGAACAATTAAGTTGGTAGTTCACCGTTGGTTTGCCTGACGGCGACGTTGTGCATCATCACGACCTATAGTGGGTTTTGGGTCGTGAAAGTAAGGCCTTGAAACACCTAAAATAACATCACATCCAAGAATCGCAACCCAAATCGAACTAATCAACCTTCCAAACTTCTATCTCCTTTCAACTAACTCCGAGCCGACAAATTATACTGAGACAACTCGGAATAGAATTAAATTCCACACAGAAGTCCAATATAACAATACGCACCTATCCACGTGCTCGGTATACCAAACTGGACGCAAAATTACCAAAGTCCACTCCAAGTCAAACTTAACAAACTCGAAAACCTTTAAATGCCAACTTCCTACTATAAGCCCAGAATCGCTCCCGGATCACCCGAAACTCGATTCAAACATATGAGTAAGACCAAAATTATCATACGAACCTATTGGAAGCTTCAAATAGGTAAAATAATTACAAATCATATATTTGTAACTAATATTGTAAAAATAATTGACATATTTTTTTTAAATTAATAATATTTTACTTTAATTAATTATAAAAATTAAAAATACATATTATATAAGATCATGGACTGCATTCCTGATAAAAAGATTAATACTTATAAATATAATATAATAAGCTTACTCAAATAATTTATGAAAAAATAATCTGTCAATTCTAACTGAAAAATGAATAGCATGCAATCTGAATTAATAAGTCAATACTACTAAAGCAAATAAAGTATAAGTGAAAATATAATATAATATAAAATCAAAACTAAAAAAAAAGATAATTAACATAATACTCTTATGTAAAATTACAACATGACATAAACTAAGTTTCAACATAATTTAAGTAAATGTAATTCAAAAGAAAAAAAAAAACATAACTCTATAACTCATTCAACAGGAAGATTCTACTTTAATGACATCACTCATTATATGCCAAGTTTATTAATGACTCACTGTTTCTAATATTAAGAGGTGTAGTTTCAAAACTAGAATAATAGCACAATTATGCTAAATGAAGAAAATAAAAGAAAATAAAAAATATGAGCAATTGCATCGAATCACAAAATATAAAGGTTAGAAAATGAGAACATTAGTTAAATCTTAAAAAGTAATCTATCATTTTAACATAGTTACATTGGCATATAAGTCCACCAATAACAAAGTTCAATTTTAATGACATCAATATTATAAGTTAATTTTGTGGATGCCTTATTCTTTCTATGATTATGAGGTATAATTTTTAAGAATAATAATATAGCTAAGTGTAATTAAAAAATAAAAAAATAATTAAGAAAGAAACAAATTATTATAAATTATATATAAACACATCAAGTAAAGGTTTGGAATAAGAAATAAGGAAATAAAAGATAAATAATGTAAAACGAATAATATTTACAAAAAAGAATTTAAAAAGTTAAATAAAATAAAAATAAAAAATAAAAAAGAATAGAAATAAAAAGTAAATTAAAATAAAGGGATTCAAAAAATATCCTCGTAATTACACCATGTAATTATTAGCAATTCTCAGCTCCTCCTTGAGAATTGCAAAGTGTAATTACATCCCCTCAATTACATGAATACTTTCCAAACAGGCCCTTATTCGCACAAGGCTCATAAGGTACGTTTTCCAATGCTTCTTTAAGATTCATACTGAAACATCTTCCTTTCATTTTAAATTTTATAACTCTGATGACCCGATAGGTCATGTAGAGCTTTAACCCCTAAATTATGTGTTTCAAAACCTCAAATAGCTTCTTTTAGCATTCCTCGATCATAGTTCGTGTCTTTTTTGGAAGACTTTTATGTGAAAAACTGATTAAAATGTGAATTTGTGCCTTAAAAATTCATTTGAGTTGACTTCTGTCAACATTTTGAGCAAATGATCCTAGATCGTATTTTGACGGTCCCGGTGGATCCGTATCGTGATTTGGGACTTGGGCGTATGCCTGGAGTTGAATTCGGAGGTCCCTAGCTCGAGTTATCGCAATTTGCTAAAAATTTGAAGTTTAAAGGTTTAGAGAATTTATGAATTTGACCGAAGTTTGACTTTGTTGCTACCGGGTCGAGATTCTGATTTTGGAGCTTGAGATAGGTTCATTACAATCTTTATGACCTATCTGCAAAATTTGGTGCAATGCGGAGTTGATTTGACCTGATTTGGACGTCCGGTTGTTAAAATGAAAATTCTTAAGTTCTATTGAAAATTTCATTCGTGTTGGTGTCTGATTTGTTATTCTAGGTGTTATTTTAGTGCTTTGATCGCGCGAGCAAGTTCATATGATGTTTTTGGACTTGCGTGCGTGTTTTGTTTGGAGCCCCAATGTAACGACCCGGCCGGTCGTTTTGAGAGTATTAGCCCTGAACCCCTATTTATTGCTTCCTCCATTTCATTTTTTAGTTACGTGACTTGCCGGGAGGTTTGGTTTTTGTTTTCTGAGTGAAATAGGACACATAGTCCCTAAATTGAAAGTTTAAGTTCTAGGAATTTATCGTAACTTGAATTGTGTGAAGACGACTTTGGAATGGAGTTTCGATCGTTCCAATAACTCCGTAGGGTGATTATGGTCTTAGGAGCGTGTTCGGATGTTGATTTGAAGGTCCATTGGTCTTTTCGGCATTAATTGGCGAAAGTTTGAAAATTGGATGATTTTTGGAAAGTTTGACCCGGAGTGGACTTATTAATATCCAGGTCGAATTCCAAATCCAAAAGTTGGAGTCGGTCTGCAATGTCAATTATAACTTGTGTGTAAAATTTGAGGTCAGTTGGACTTGACTTGAAAGGTTTCAACATCAAATGTAGAAGTAGGAAGTTCTAAAGTTCATTAGGCTTGAATCGATGTGCAATTCGTGTTTTTAGCGTTATTTGATGTGATTTAAAGGCTCGACTAAGTTCGTATGATGTTTTAGGACTGGTTGGTATATTTGGTTAAGGTCCCGAGGGCCTCGGTAATGATTTGGATTGTCATTGGATAATTTTTGGACTTAGATGATTGCTGGTGCTGGGGTGGTTCTGGTGTCGCACCTGCGGTGGGGTTGGCCACACGTGCGGGCTCGCATAAGCGAGCTTTGAGTCGCAGATGCGGAGCTAGGCTTGCCCAGCACTAGTCGCAGAAGCTGGACATTTTTCGCATAAGCGCCTTCGCTTCTGCGATGACATGTAGCGTAGAAGCGCCAAAGGTAGCAGGTGCGGGCGTGTTCCCGTAGATGTGGGGCATTATCTGCAGAAGCGGAATGCCATGACATGGGTGATTTCCGCACCTGTGATGATTTGCAGGTGGGGCATCACAGATGCGATTCCCTGTCCGCAGATGCAGTTTTACTAGGCAGAAAAGGGGATTTTTCAAGGGTTTGATTTTATTATCCATTTTTCGACATAGAGAGCTCAGTTTGTGGCGATTTTTGAGAGATTTTCAGAGGAAACATTTGGGTAAGGATTCTACACACATTTTTGATTAATCTCCACTAATCTATTATTAATTTCTTCATTTAATTAAGGATTTGGGTTGAGAAATTTGGGGGAAAATGGTGAAAGATCTTAGACCGAATTTTTGGATTTTGAAGGCCAAATGAGGTCGGATTTGAGTAATTATTGTATGGTTGGACTTGTTATTAAATAGGTGTCCGGATTTTGTGATTTTGGTCGAGTTTTGAGACGTGGGCCCAGGTCGACTTTTTGGGGCGATCATTCAATTCTTTGCTAAAGTCGTAGATTTATTATTTAATTAGTTTCTTATAGTTAGATTTATAATATGTAAATTTTTTGCTAGATTTGAGCCAATCGGAGTTGGAAAGTCGAGGGAAAGACTTTCTTATTGATTGATTGAACGAGATTCGAAGTAAGTGACTTGTCTAACCTCGTGTGAGGGAAATCCCCTTAGGATTTGGTACTGTTGTAACAATTTGTGATATGTGAGTGCCGTGTACGTGAGATGAAGAGTGTGTACACGGGCAAAATGTGGAAATTCCGGTCTTTGCTAAGTAGTTTCCTTTTTAGGCCTTAATTGTTTTATTCTAGTACGTGTAGTCGTCATGTATAGCCTAATTTCACATGTCTACGTGTCTTATCTCATTCGTGCAATCTGTTCAACATGCTTTGTTGGATTATCTGCTTCCTTGATTTTGTATTCAGTCTTTAAGGATTCCTTGCTGTAATTTCATTGTCCCATTGGTTATTCGTTGCATATTTACTTTTGGGACTACGAGACATTACCTCGGGAGCCCCCTGTTGCATATTTAATTTTGGGACTACGAGGCGGTACCTCAGGAGCTCCCCTGTTGGGTATTTACTTTTGGGATTATGAGGCGGTACCTCGAGAGCACCCCTGTTGCATATTTACTTTTGGGACTACGAGGCGGTACCTCGGGAGCGCCCCGGTTGTGTATTTAATTTTGGGACTACGAGGCGGGAGTGCCCCTGTTGTGTATTTACTTTTGGGAGGCGGTACCTCGTGAGCGCCCCTATTGTGTATTTACTTTTGAGAGTACGAGGCGATACCTCGGGAGCGCCCAATGTTATGTATTTACTTTTGGGATTTCGAGGCGGTACCTCGAAAATGCACCTGTTGTTTACCTCTGTTTGCTGTAGTTTTATCTTTCTGTAATTTCTCATTGGTCAGTTCTCAGTCATTTCATTATATTATTATATCTTCTGCCTTGTTTCCTGTTGTTTCTAATAGGGCCCTAACCTGACCTCGTCTCTACTCTATTGAGGTTAGGCTTGGCACTTACTGGGTACCGTTGTGGTCTACTCATACTATGCTCTGGATATGTCATTGTGCAGATCCAGGTGCATCTTACCAGCCCCGTTATTAATGCGCGGCGTTGCTTCTTGGAGACTTCAAGCTACACCTGCCCGCGACTGCAGGCCTCGAGTCCCCTTTATATTCCGTTCTTCTCTTATTTCTTTATGTTTTGATAGACAGTGATATGTAGGAGTATTCGGTACTATACTTAAAGCTTGTGACTTATATCTCACTAGATTGTGAGATTTTATGTATTGAGTTTTGGTAGATTCGTTTTATGAAATTATTGGGATATTCAAGTTTTAATCTCTTATCCAATGCTTCCACGTATTGTTTAGGCTTACCTAGTCTTAGATACTAGGTGCCGTCACGATAACCCACGGAGGAAAATTGGTGTCGTGACAAGCTGGTATCACAGCTCTAGGTTCATAAGTATTATGAGTCACAAGCAGGTTTAGTACAGTCATGCGGATCGGTATAGCGACGTCTATAATTATCTTGGGGAGGCTATGGTACTGTTAGAAAAAGCTTCACTTATTTGATTCCTTATCGTGCGAAATTTTTTACTTCGGATTCTAAATTTTTGTCTTTCTATTCTCTCACAGATGGTGAGGACACGTACAACTAGATTAGATGACCGGACACCTGCGCCCCCTACTACAGCCGCGAGAGGCCGGGGCCAGGGTAGAGGCCAAGGACATTTACGTGGTGCAGCCAGAGCACCCCACACGAGCGGCTATAGAGAAGCCACCAGTAGCTGTAGTTGGAGGGCAGGCATCTAAGATGCCATTTACTGCACCAGCCCTCCAGGAGACTCTCGCCTAGTATATGAGCATGTTCAGCTCCTCAGCTCAAGCAGGAGTAATACCACTTGCTCCTGCCACATCTCAGTCTGGAGGAGGAACATAAAGTCTCGCCGCCCGTACCCCAGAGCAGCGGGGCTAGGTCAACCAGGTTCTTGAGGTCATACCGATGCAGCCGTTAGCTCCAGTTCTGCCCGAGGTTAAGGCAGCAGTTTTTGAGAGGGAGCAGGTAAGGCTCGAGAGGTACAAGAAGTACCACCCTCCTACTTTCAATGCATTGGCGTTAGAAGATGCCTAGGGTTTTCTTGAGGAGTACCACCGTATCCTACGTACTATGGGTGTTGCAGAGTCTAGTGGGCTTTCTTTCACTACATTCTAGCTTAGAGGAGCGGCCTATCAGTTGTAGCGAGCATACGAGTTAGGTAGTCAGGCCGAGGAAGCTTCACTCACATGGACTCAATTCTCAGATATGATCTTGAGGGTGTATGTCCCCCAGAGTTTCAGAGATGCATGGCGCGCAGAGTTTGAGTGGTTGCGCCAGGGTTCTATGACCGTGTCAGAGTATGCGGTCAGGTTCAATGATTTGGCCAACCATGCACCAGCCTTGGTTGCTACTGTTTTGGAGGGGGTTCGTCGATTTATTGAGATGCTCAACCCTAGTATCAAATTTAGCATGGCCCAAGATTTAGCAGGTAGTGGGTATGTTGACTCGGGAGAGGGAGTAGAGAGAGGCCAAGAGATTTCGAGAGTCTGGCACATATAGTGGTACTCGTGCCCCAGCTATAGCTCGTTAGGGTAGGGACTATGTGGGTCGCCCTGTTCATTCAGCACTTCCAGCTGCCAGCAGTGCTCCGGCCACTCATAGGCCCTAGGCTCCTTATTATGCACCGCTATTGTCTAGTGCACCTCCTGCATGGGTGCTTTTAGTGGTCAGTCCAGCCGATTAGGCCTGAGCTAGTCACATCAGCCACGTCCTACGAGAGCTTGTTTTGAGTGTGGTGACACTCGTCATGTGGTAAGGGATTGCCCTAGACTCAAGAGGGGTGCACCTCATAGACAACTCAGGCACCACGTGCTCCACCGGGTCCTCAGGTTATGGTTACAGCACTAGCTACCACTCCACCTGCACAACAAGCTCGAGGTGGAGGTCGGACAGGTAGAGGTCGCACTAGTGGCTCTGGGAGATTCTATTGTTGTTGACCGTGTGTATCGGTCATTTTTGGTTATTCTTAGTGGTTCTGGGACCAGAGCCAATTTATTGCTTAGTATGGTGGATTTCGATGTTATTTTGGGCATAGACTGGTTGCCGCCCTATCACGCTATCCTTGATTATCACTCCACGATGGTGACATTGGCTATGCCAGGTCTCCCCCGGCTAGAGTGGAGAGGTACCTTAGATCATGTTCCTAGTAGGGTTGTCTCATTTTTGAAGGCTCAGCAGATGGTTTAGAAGGGGTGTGATGCATATCTAGCATATGTGAAGGATGTTACTGCTGACACTCCAACCGTCGAGTCAGTTTTGGTAGTGAGGGATTATCCAAACGTATTTCCGGCGGATCTTCCGGGCACGCCGCCCGATGGAGATATCGATTTTCGCATTGATTAGTTACTAGGCACTTTGCCTATTTCTATCCCACCCTATCGTATGGCCCTGAAAAAGTTGAAAGAGTTAAAGGAACATTTGCAATAGTTGGTTGATAAAGAATCATTCGGCCCAGTGTGTCGCCTTGGGGTGCTACTGTGTTGTTTGTAAAGAAGAGGGATGGTTTTATGGGAAAGTGTATTGATTATTGCCAGTTGAACAATGTTACAGTGAAGAAAAAGTATCTGTTGCCACGTATTGGTGACCTATTTGATCAGCTTCAAGGTGCCAGAGTGTTCTCTAAGATCGACTTGTGTTCAGGCTATCATCAGTTGAAGATTCAAGAGCCAGATATCTCGAATACTGCATTCAGGATTCGGTATGGTTATTACGAGTTCCTTATGATGTCTTTTGGGCTGATCAATGTCCCAACAACATTCATGCACTTGATGAACAGTGTATTTTAGCCCTATATTGAATCATTCGTCATTGTATTTATTGACAACATTCTGGTGTACTCCCGAAGCCGGGAGGATCATGAGCAGCACCTGAGGACTGTGCTTCAGGCATTGAGAGAAAAGAAGTTGTATGCAAAATTTTAGAAGTGTGAATTCAGGCTAAATTCAATGGCACTTTTGTGTCATGTAGTATAGAGTGAGGGGATAAAGGTAGATCCGAAGAAGATTGAAGTAGTGGAGAGTTCGCCGAGACCATCCTCAGCTACGGAGATCCAGAGTTTTCTTGGCTTGGCGAGGTATTACCGTCAATTTGTAGAGGGTTTCTCGTCTATTGCAGCATCTATGACCAGATTGACCTACAAGGGTGCTCCGTTCAAGTGCACCGAGGAGTGTGAGGAGAGCTTTCAAAAGCTCAAGACTGCTTTGACTACAGCCCCAGTGTTGGTGTTGCCTACTGGTTCGGGGTCCTATATGGTGTATTGTGATATGTTGCGCATTGATCTCGGTGCGGTGTTGATGCAGGACGGTAGGGTAATTGCCTACGCGTCTAGACAGTTGAAGGTGCATGAGAAGAACTATCTTATCCACGACCTCGAGTTAGCAGCTATTGTTCATGCCTTGAAGATCTGGCGGCACTATTTGTATGTTGTCCCTTCTGAGGTCTACACCAATCATCGGAGTCTATAGCATCTGTTTAAACAGAAGGATCTTAACTTGTGGTAGCGGACATGGTTGGAGCTGCTAAAGGATTATCACATCACCATTCTCTATCATCCCGGGAAGGCCAATATGGTAGCCGATGCCTTGAGTCGCAAGGCGGAGAGCCTGGGTAGTTTAGCATATCTACCAGTAGCAGAGAGGCCTTTAGACTTGAATGTTTAGGCCTTGGCCAACCGATTTGACAGATGGGATGTTTCCTAGCCGAGCAGGGTTTTGGGTTATGTGGTTTCTCAGTCTTCTCTTTATGATCGTCTCAGCGAGCGTCAGTATGATAAGCCCCACCTGCTTGTCCTTAAGGACACAGTTCAACACGGTGATGCCAAGGAAGTCACCATCGAAGATGATGGTGTATTACGGATGCAGGGCAGGCTATGTGTGACCAATGTAGATGGCTTGCGTGAGTTGATTCTCCAGGAGACTCACAGTTCACGGTACTCCATTCATCCAGGTGCTGCGAAGAAGTATCAGGACATTAGGCAGCACTATTGGTGGAGGCGGATGAAGAAAGACACTGTAGAGTATGTGGCTCGGTGCCTAAATAGTCAGCAGGTGAGGTATGAGCATTAGTGGCCAGGTGGACTGCTTCAGAAGCTAGAGATTCTTAGTGGAAATGGGAGTGGATCACTATGAATTTTGTTGTTGGGCTCCCACGGACTCAAAGGAAGTTCGATGCAATTTGGTTGATTGTGGATAGATTGACCAAGTCAGCTCACCTCATTCCTGTGGTTACTACTTACTCTTCGGAGCAGCTGGCTCAGGTCTACATTAGTGAGATTGTCAGGCTTCATGGCGTGTCGGTATCTATCATCTCTGACCGGGGTTCGCAGTTTACATTGCGGTTCTGGAAAGCCATACAACATGAGTTGGGTAGTCGGGTGGAGTTGAGTATAGCATTTCACCCTTAGACAAAAGAACAATCCGAGTGCATTATTCATATATTGGAGGATATGCTTCGTGCGTGTGTGATGCATTTTGGGGGTTCTTGGGATAAGTTCTTGCCACTTGTGGAGTTTGCCTACAACAACAGTTATCAGTCGAGCATTCAGATGGTCCTGTATGAGGGTTTGTATGGTAGGCGGTGCCGGTCTCCAGTGGGTTGGTTCGAGCCGTGCGAGGCTAGGCTATTAGGTACGAAATTGGTTCAGGATGCTTTGGAAAAGGTTAAATTCATTTAGGATCTACTTCGTACAGCCCAGTCCAGAGAGAAGAGTTATGTCGATCTAAAGGTTCGCAACGTTGCATTCATGATTGTGGAGCTTCGATGGTTCCAATAGCTCCGTAGGGTGATTTTGGTTTTAGGAGCGTGTCAGGGTGTTGATTTGGAGGTCGTAGGTCTTTCGGCGTTAATTGGCTTGGATGATATTTGGAAAGTTTAACCAGGGGTGGACTTGTTGATATCAGGTCGAATTCCGATTCCGGAAGTTGGAGTAGGTCCATAATGTCAATTATGACTTGTGTGAAAAATTGAGGTCAATCGGACTTGATTTGATAGATTTCGACGTCGGATATAAAGTTAGAAGTTATAAAGTTCATTAGGATTGAATCAATGTGCAATAACTGTTCTTAGCGTTGTTTGATGTAACATAAAGGCTCGACTAAGTTTGTATGAGGTTTTAGGACTAGTTGGTATATTTGATTGACGTTTCGGGGGCCTCGGATATGATTCAGATTGTGATCGGATCATTTTTTCACTTAGAGGATTGCTTGTACTGGGCTGGTTCTAGTGTCATTGCACCTGCAGTGGGGTTGGCCGCAGGTGAGGGCTCGCATAAGCGGGCTTTGAGTCGCAGATGCGGAACTGGGCTTGCCCAGCAGTTGTTGCAGAAACGGGACATTTTTCGTAGAGGCGCCTTTGCTTCTGCGATGGCACGGAGCGCAGAAGTGCCAGCGGTTGCAGGTGCGGGCGTGTTCCAGGAGATGCGGGCCTTTATCCACAAAAGAGGAAGGCCTAGACTTGGGTGATTTCCGCACCTGCGATGATTTTGTCGTAGGTGCGACATCGCATAAGCGATTCCCTGTCCGCAGATGCAGTTATACTGGACAGAAAAGGGGATTTTTGAAGGTTTGATTTTATTATCAATTTTTGGACCAAGACAGCTCGGTTTGTGGCATTTTGTGAGATTTTCAGAGAAAACATTTGGGTAAGGATTCTACACTCATTTTTGATTAATCTCCAATAATCTATCATTAATTTCTTCATTTAATTAAGGATTTGGGTTGAGAAATTTGGAGAAAAATGGTGAAACTTCTTAAACCGAATTTTTGGGTTTTGAAAGGCCAAATTAGGTCGGATTTGAGTAATTCTTGTATGGTTGGACTTGTTATCGAATGGGTGTTCGGATTTTGTGATTTTTGTCGGGTTCCGAGACGTGGGCTCAGGTCGACTTTTCGGGGCGATCTTTCAATTCTTTGCTATAGTCGTAGATTTATTATTTAAATTAGTTTCTTGTGGTTATATTTATAGTATGTAATTGTTTTGGCTAGATTCGAGCCGATCTGAGTTGAAAATTGAGAGAAAGGCATTCTTATTGATTAATTTAGTGGGATTCAAGATAAGTTACTTGTCTAACCTTGTGTGGGAGAAATACCCTTAGGATTTGGTACTATTGTAACAATTTGTGATATGTGAGTGCCGTGAACGCAAGGTGACAAGTGCGTACATGAGCTAAATGTGAAAATTCCGGTATTTGCTAGGTAGTTTCCTTTTTAGGCCTTAATTGAGTTATTCTAGTATGTGTAGTCATCATGTTTAGCCTAATTTCACATGTCTACGTATCTTATCTCTTACATGCAATTTGTGCTACATGCTTATTACTCGCTTCCTTGATTTTGTATTCAGTCTTTATCTGTAGGATTCCTTGCAATAATTTCATTATTCCATTGGTTATTCGTTGCATATTTACTTTCGGGACTACGAGGAGGTAACTCGGGAGCCTCCCTATTGCATATTTACTTTTGGGTCTACGAGGCGATACCTCGGGAACGGGCCCTATTGCATATTTATTTTGGGATTACGAGACGGTACCTCGGGAGCAGCCTTATTGCATATTTATTTTGGGAGTACGAGGCGGTACCTCGGGAGCGCCCCTGTTGTGTATTTACTTTTGGGACTATGAGGCGGTACCTCAGAAGCGCCCCTGTTGTTTTCCTCTATTTGCTGTGCTGTTATCTTTTTGTAATTTCTCATTGTTCACTTCTCAGTCATTTCATTGTATTATTATATCTTCTACCTTGTTTCCTATGATTTCCAGTAGGGGCCTGACCTGACCTCGTCACTACTCAACTGAGGTTAGGCTTGGCGCTTATTGGGTACCGTTGTGGTGTACTCAAACTATGCTTTGGACATGTCATTGTGCAGATCCAGGTGTATCTTACCAGCTCTGTTATTAGTGCACTGCGTTGCTTCTTGGAGACTTCAAGCTACACTTGCCCCCGACCGCAAGCCTCGGAGTCCCCTTCTACTCCGTTCTTCTCTTATTTCTTTATGTTTTGACAGACAGTGATGTATAGGAGTATTCAGTACTATACCTACAACTTGTGACTTATATCTCATCAGGTTTTGGGATTTTATGTATTGAGTTTTGGTAGATTCCTTTATAAAATTGTTGGGATGTTTAAGTTTTAATCTATGCGTATTGCTTAGGCTTACCTAGTCTTAGATACTAGGTATCGTCACGATATCCTACGGAGGAAAATTGGGGTCGTGTGACACCCGAGGGCTCGGGTGAGTTACAGATAGGCTACAGAGTGAAGTTGGACTTAGAATCATAGCTGATGCCTTTTTCATTCTGGTTTATGTTGAAGATCTTGCATTTGCGAAATCTGGCTCGCATTTGCGAAGAAGATTTCACAGTTGCGAACATGGGCTAGGGGGCTGGTTTCTCGCATTTGTGAGTGCTCTGCCGCAATTGCGATAGAGACAGGTTCGCATTTGCGAACAAGTAGTTCGCATTTGTAATGGGTACTGGGGGAAGCTAGTTCGCATTTGCGGGAAGGCCCAGTTTGCATTTGCGAACAAATCATCCCAAACGCGATGATAGCAGAGGTGTGGGTTGTTTCGCATTTGTGAAGAAAATCTCACATTTGTGGGGTTCGTAAGGTCACAATTGCGACATTTGCGCCTGATCAGAAGCTGAGTTAGACGGGATTCTATCAAATTTCAACCCTTAAAACCTTAGAGGCGATTTTCCCAAGAGCTTTTCTTCCTCAATTCATGGGTAAGTGACTCTAACCTACTTTTTTCAATTGTCCACCACATCTCATAAGATTACAACCTTAAATCTAGGAGTTTCATGGTAGAAATTGGGGATTTGGCTAGAATTAGGGACTATGGAAAAATTGGAATTTAGTCCTCGAATTGAGGTCGGATTTTAAAACAAATTACATAATCGGACTCGGAGGTGAAAGAGTAATCGGGTTTCGGTCCGAATTTTTGTTTTGACCAAGCGAGCTCGGGGTTAACTTTTTGTTGACTTTTTTAATAATGACCGAAATCGAACCTCTTTTATTCGTGGGTAGTTCCTAGGGTTTATTTTGAATCATTTGGTTAATAATTTGATAAATTTGGTTGATGCGGAGGCTTGTTCGTAATGCTAGGCCATGGTTGTACTTTTAGTCGATCGCGGAGCGAGGTAAGTGTCGCAGTTAACATTGACATGAGGTATTAGGACTTGTTTGCCTACTTGCTAAGAGTTTAAAAGTGTGGGTACAACGTATATATGTGGTGACGAGTACCAATGTGTTGTTGTTGTGTTAAAGCATGGGGGTGGGACTTGTTTCCTTGTAATTTATTATCTTCTTTGTTTACGATATCCATGCTTAGACTAGTTTAATACTTAATTGATCGCTCTTTCCGCATTTATGAACTATTTGTGATGATTGAGTATTCTTGGAAGTTGAGGTTCGGTGTTTTTCAACCATTGTTGACGTAAAGTTTATTCTCATTTATTCTATCTCCCAAATGTATATATTCATTGCTACATGGTAAGGGAGAGTGTTAAAGCATGGAGGGTGATGTTGTGTCGTTTATTGCTTCATTTACTGATTAATACATGGTGAGAAAGAGAGTTAAAGCACGAAGGGTGATGCCGTGCTGTATTTATCATCTCATGGAGAGGTTAAATGTAAAAGTACGAAGGGTGATGTCGTGCCATTATTATTATTTCATGGTGAGGTTGAAAGTAAAAGCACGAAGGATGACGCTATGTCATTATTATTTCATGGTGAGGTTGAGAGTAAAGGAACAATGGGTGATGTTGAACCATCTTTATTCATTACGTTTATCCATTTTCATTGGTTGATGGTTTATTTGACTGTCTCATGTTGTCATTTCCTGTTGTAGTTACCGTATCTTGTGCCCCCTTTCGCATGTCCTCTCCCAATCATATGTGTTTAATCTCTATTTATTGGTATGTTGCACGTTCATCTTCGTTTGTACAGGTTTAATTGCATGGGTGTACTGTCATAGCCTCGTCACTACCTCGTCGAGGTTAGGCTCGACACTTACGGAGTACATTGGGTCGCTTGTACTCATACTACACTATGCACTTCTTGTGCAGACTTTTGTACTGGTCCAGTTGTACGTGAGGCGCATCAGCTCGGATTGGCATATTTGGAGACTCTAGGTAGATCTGCTGGCGTCCGCAGACCTTGAAGTCCCCTTCCTTTTTCCTTATTTACTGTTCATTTCATTCAAAACAGTTGTGCTTATTTTAGACTCTATTTGTAGAACCTCTAGAATCTCGTGTATTTGTGACTCCAGATCCAGGTTGTGTTCAGATATGTTGGTTATTATGCTACTTCGTACTTTATTTTTGTTTCATCTCAGTTTAAATGGTTTATTTATTTGAACTATTCTAAGAATTTCTCTAACACTAGCATACCTAGCAAGTGAAATGCTAGGCGCCATCACGATCCCGAAAGTGGGAATTCCAGGTTGAGACAAGTTGGTATCAGAGCACTAGGTTGTGTACGTCTCACGAGTCCCGAGCACGCTTAGTATAGTCTAGAGGATCGGTATAGAGGCATCTATACTTATTTTCCAGAGGCTATGGAGTTTAGAAACAATTTCACTTCTATTCTTCTCTGTCGTGCGATTTTATTCTATCAATGATAATTGAACTCTTCTATTCTTGTTCGCGCACAGATGGCGAGAACACGTACTGCATCTTCAGCTGGATAGCAGGCGCCCCCAGTGGCAGCTCCTACGAGGGGTAGGTGTCGAGGCCGAGGTCGCGCCAAGCCCAAGGCTGAGGCAGAGGCAAAGCTCAGCCTAGAGCTTGAGCAGCAGCACCAATAGTGGAGCCTCAGGTGGATTTTCTGAGGAGGTTCCAACTTAGACTATACCTGTTGGACCAGCTTAGGTCCCGGAGGGGTTCATAGCCACTCCAGTGCTTCAGGACGCTCTAGTCCGTTTTGTGGGCCTTATGGAAAGTGTGGCCCAGGCCGGTACATTTTCGGTAGCACCTGCCGTCTCTCAGTCTAGGAGAGGAGCACAGACTCCCGCTACTCACACTCCGGAGAAGATGGCTCCCAGTACGAGACTCCAGCAGTCGCACCGGCTGGAACAGTTTAGCCAGTTGTTGCAGCACAGGCCGGTGATAGGCCCATATGACTTATGAGGCTTTATTGAGATTAGACAAGTTTATCAAGCTCTTTCGAGTTCACTTCAGTGATGCACCTTCTGAGGACCCACAAGATTATCTTGACATCTGCCATGAGGTGTTGCGGAACATGGGTATAATTGAGACCAATGGGGTCGATTTTGTCGTGTTCCAAATGACGGTTCCGCCAAGAGGTGGTAGAGAGATTATATGTTGACCAGACCAGCTGAGTCGCCTGCTCTTACTTGGGATCGGTTCTCTCAGTTATTTCTAGAGAAGTTCCTCCCTGTCACGCAGAGAGAGGATTACCGCAGGCGGTATGAGCATCTCCAGCAGGGCAGTATGACTGTTACTCAGTACGAGACCCGTTTTGTAGATCTAGCATGAGTCGCGATAGTTGAAGGATCATGAGAAGAATTACCCTGTTCATGACTTAGAGTTGGCGGCCATTGTTCATACACTGAAGATTTGGAGGCACTATCTTTACAGTGTGTCATGTGAGGTATTCACAGATCATTGAAGCCTACAATATTTGTTCAAGCAAAAGGATCTCAACTTGAGGTAGAGGAGGTGGTTGGAGCCGTTGAAAGACTATGATCCTATTTTGTATCACCCCGGGAAGGCTAATGTGGTGGCCGATGCCTTGAGTAGAAAGGCCGTGAGTATGGGCAGCCTTTTGTACATTCCAGTGGGTGAGAGACAGCTTACATCTGATGTTTAGACTTTGGCCAATCAGTTCGGGAGGTTAGACGTTTCAGAGCCCAGCCGTGTTCTAGCTTGTACAGTCGCTCGGTCTTCCTTGTATGAGCGCATCAGAGAGCAGCAGTGTCACGACCCAAAACCCACTACAGGCCGCGATGGCGCCCAACATCGCTGTTAGGCAAGCCAACGGTGAACTAACAACTTAATTATTTATTTTATTATTTTCAAAAACATAATTGTAATTAAGTAATGAGGTTTACACCTCTAAAATCACGGGTACGTACATAACAAGTAGTCTAAAAAAGGAAATGAAAGGTGATAATAATATTCAAATCCATAGTCATCAACTTGAATATCCCAAAATCCGATGTCACAAGTGCATGAGCATTTATGAAGGAGTACAATAATAATGCAACATCTGTCTGGAATGTAAATAAGACAGGATAAAGTAAGTAATATGATGGAGACTCTATGGGCTGCGATAAGTAGCCTGAAATTTTTAGCACACCATCAAGTCCCCTCAGCAGCTGCGCCTATGCGCCAAGGTGACCACCAAATAAACATGTCAGATCCTGCACATTTAGTGCAGAAGTGCAGCATGAGTACATAAATCAACGGGTACCAAGTAAGTATCTAGCCTAACCCCAGAGAAGTAGTGATGAGGGGTCGACATCGACACTTATTAGAGGTCCAATAAAGCAATATAATAAATCATAAGAAGATATAAAGCACACAACAATAATGAGGTAAATCTGTAAGTTACATAATCTTCCAAAAATTTCTTTTAAGGGTATGAATTTCTTACTCTTGTATTCTACCTCAACAGCTCAAATGTATCAAGCACCAGTATCAAACGGATACGAAATACCATATAAATGCCAGGCATCAGTGGAAGGATAATCTCGTGAATATTTGGAATGCCAGCGAAATAACGCATAATTATGCTGAGGTCGTTCAGCCCTATCCAGAATAATGTGTACACTGCTGAGGGTCGAGCGACATGAACCATAGATGCATCTATTATACTGCCGAGGCATTCGGCCCGCTCCATAAGAAAGGAAGGAAATTACCGAATTACGAGACACGTGCTTACAATACAGTACATGAGCACAAAGTGAATATAATCTTCATCGCTTCTCAAATAACTTGCCAACAACGCAAGGTAATAAGGCTCGGCCTAATATATACATATATTTCTATATCAATGTCAATTATAAATTCAATTAATTAAGCCAGCAGAACGAGTTCAAATAATTCAAATATTACATGATAAAGTCCTAAGTCTACCCGGACATAAACATGCTTTAGCTGCGTACGGATTCTTGTCACCTCGTGCATATATAGCACCCACAAATAGTAGCACATAACAATTACATCACCTAGGGTATAATATCCCCCTCACAAGGTTAGATATGTGATGCAGGTCAACCTAATCATGATACGTTTAAACCTTCAAGACCATTCACGAGAAGTCAAGCTAAAGAGCTTCATGATGCACATTTGATGGTGAAGAAGATCCAAGCGTTTGGCGTGTGAAGTTTGCGTTTGGCATGTATTATTGTATAGTTATGGAAGACATTAATTCTTACTTGTTTTGGAGTCCTGCGTGACTATTTCTTAAACTTAGCCAAATTGTGGCCTTTTTGTTAATTAGTTGTTTCCTAGTTGATTTAGGTTAACTAGTTATTCTTTTCCTAGTTGATTTAGGTAAAGGCTCATTCTATATAAGCCTAAACACTTCATTATTTTGATACCTTTTGACATTATTATCAATCAAAAAACGGCAGCACATTGCTCCCAAAATCTTGTGAATTAACTTGTCCAATTTTGGTGTGATTCAAAATTGAACTTGTTCCTTTGGTTGATCGAACAGTTTGCAAGACCATTGTTGTCTTGAGGGTTGTTCGTATAGTATAGGTACTCCGTGACTTCATCAAGAAGGTAAGTAGACTAGTTCCTACTTGTTGTCTTGATAGTTCATTGAGCGTCTTACTTCTATCTTTTGTTTTCTTGTTTCCACTTTTTATATTGCATCAGTTGGTATCAGAGCTGGAAAGGGTTTGTTCTTACAATCCCAATCCTGTTCTTTGTGCCTTAGTTTAGGTTCTATGTTTAATTTCGTTTTTGATATATAAAAAAAAATGTGAAAAAAAAAGGAGAAAGAAAACCCGGAAATTGTTGTTGGTTGAAGTTGTTGAATCATCTAGGGATTAAGATTTCGAAGTTCTTGATTGCTTAAAAAAAAACCGTTCATGAAAACCCTAGTTGAAATCTTGAAGCTAGAACGCGTTTAATCTTGAAATCTTGAAACTCTAGTTGAAATTCTTGAAGGTAGACGATTGAATCTTGAAAATCTTGAAGTTCTTGGAGTTAAAATTGAAGTTCCTGAAGAGTTTTACCTTTTTCTTGAAGAAGTTCTTGAATCCTCAAAACGTTCTTAACAAGATTGCATTGAATTCTTGAAGTTCTTGAACATTAATTTGTTGTTCTTGAAGGGAGGCTTGAAAAACGTGTAAGAGCAGCCTAAAACGTGTTAGGGAGGCCGAATTCGAGGAGGAGAATAGGAAACTCTAATTCTAGTCCAAGAAGGAAACAATTCCCAATCCAAAAGGGAGAAGTTTCAAGTAGTTGAAATTCTATTTGGACAAGGAGAGGAGGGGCTAATTTGTGTTGGAAAAGGAAAGGGGGGGGGGGGGGGGACCCAAAATCCTAAGGACTAAGGAGAAAGGATTGGTCTTCTCCAAACTAAAGTGGGAAAGCTTCTAAAATTTCCTTATCTCTTCAATTTCGAAATTCTTCTTAATTTCACTACTTCTAATTAGTAATTCTTAGGTAATTTCCCTACTTAAGTAATTACTAATCTTTGAGCTTGTAGGACCTCGTGCTAAAACTCAAAATTTCCACTTTCGAAGATAATTCTTGGCTTCTTGTGCTCACTTAAAAAGCTGTCCGCCTATCGAGTCGCATAACTTCACTCACCCCGAAGAAAACTATTGATCTAGTGAACTTGAAAGGCCGCTAAGGAACTTGCTCAATTAGAGGAAGCCAATTTGAAGCCAAGTGTGAAATCCTACCCAAAAATTTGAGTGAACCCGAGAGTCATTCAAAAAAGTGAGAGAGAGTATTTTTAACTAACCTTAACACATTCTCTAGTCTTGTTTCTTTTGTAGGTACATGGCTACGAAAGGAGAAAAGGTTGTGACCAACATTACTTTAGCCGAGCTATGGGCTAAAGTAAAGGCACTTAGTATCCGAGTGGAGAACCTTGAAAGAACAGATGGTACTTGGAAGAATGCCGGCGAAAGAACTAGTGATGGTTCTACCTTAAGACCTGTACATAATGGTTCTGTTTGTGAGGTTGAGTATGACGATGAAGTTTCTACTAACGTTCACCCCTTGCCTAGTGTTGTTAGTGATGTTTTGCAGGAATATGTGGACATGTTTCCCGAGGAGATGCCGAGTGGACTACGTCCATTGAGGGGGATAGAACACCAAATTGACTTTGTTTCGGGGTCACAAATTCCGAACAAACCCGCATATCGAAGCAATCCACAGGATACTAATTAGTTCGAGAGAGTCTAAGTCCGTGTGTCCTACCCGTGATCTTGGTTCCAAAGAAAGACGGCACCTGGAGGATGTGTGTTGATTGCCGAGCCGTCAACAAGATAATGGTAAAGTATCGTCATCCTATCCCTAGGTTAGATGACATGCTAAATGAGTTATGTGGTTCAAGTGTNATTCAAAAAGTGAGAGAGAGAATTTTAACTAACCTTAACAGATTCTCTAGTCTTGTTTCTTTTGCAGGTACATGGCTACAAAAGGAGAAAAGGTTGTGACCAACATTACTTTGGCCGAGCTATGGGTTGAAGTAAAGGCACTTAGTATCCGAGTGGAGAACCTTGAAAGAACTACTTTTACTTTGAAGAATGCCGGGGAAAGAACTAGTGATGGCTCTACCTTAAGACATGAGCATGATTGTACTGTTTGTGAGGTAGAGAGTGACGAGGAGATTGAGGAAGATAAGGTAGCTGATTTGATCGAGTGTGACGATGAAGTTTCTACTAACGTTCACCCCTTGCCTAGTGTTGTTAGTGTTGTTTTGCAGGAATACAGGGACATGTTTCCCGAGGAGATGCCGAGTGGACTACGTCCATTGAGGGGGATAGAACACCAAATTGACTTTATTCTGGGCTCACAAATTCCGAACAAACCCGCATATCGAAGCAATCCACAGGATACTAAGGAGTTGCAACGACAAGTGGATGAGCTATTGAGTAAGGGGCTAGTTCGAGAGAGTCTAAGTCCGTGTGCCGCACCCGTGATCTTGGTTCCAAAGAAAGACGGCACCTGGAGGATGTGCATTGATTTCCGAGCCGTCAACAAGATAACGGTAAAGTATCGTCATCCTATCCCTATGTTAGATGACATGCTAGATGAGTTTTGTGGTTCATGTGTGTTTTCTAAGATTGATCTTAGGTCCGGTTACCACCAAATCCGTATGAAACCGGGTGATGAATGGAAAACTGCATTCAAGACCAAGTTTGGTCTATATGAATGGTTGGTGATGCCTTTTGGTCTCTCCAACGCACCTAGTACGTTCATGCAATTAATGAATCATGTGCTTAAACCGTTTCTTAATAAGTTTGTGGTTGTCTACTTTGATGATATCCTGATTTATAGTAGAAGTTTAGATGACCATGTTGATCACCTAAGGCAAGTGTTTAAAGTATTGAGAGCTAAAAAGTTATATGTTAATTATAAGAAGTGTGCCTTTTTTGTAGAGAAAGTTGTATTTCTAGGATTTGTTGTAAGTGTTAATGGTGTTGAAGTAGATGCATCTAAGGTAGAAGCTAATAAGGATTGGCCTACTCCTACTATTGTTTCACATGTTAGAAGTTTCCATGGACTAGCTAGTTTTTACAGACGCTTTGTTAAAGACTTTAGCACCATAGCAGCACCGCTCACAGAGTTGGTGAGAAAAGACACGCCTTTTGTGTGGAGGGAGCCGCAAGAGGGTGCCTTCCAAGAGTTGAAACGTAGGCTTAGTTCTGCCCCATTGTTACAATTACCTGATTTTAGTAAGGCGTTTGAAATTGAGTGAGACGCCTCAGGGGTGGGAATTGGAGGTGTTCTTATGCAAGATGGGAAGCCTATTGCCTATTTTAGTGAGAAGTTAAAGGGGGATGCCTTGAATTACTCTACGTACGACAAAGAGTTGTATGCCTTCGTAAGGGCTTTAGCTCATTGGCAACATTACCTATGGCCTACGGAATTCGTAATTAGGAGTGATCACGAGTCCCTCAAACATCTTAGGGGTCAAGAGAAGCTAAATAAACGACATGCCAAGTGGTTAGAGTTCATTGAGAGTTTCCCTTACGTGATACATTACAAGAAGGGAAAGGAGAATGTAGTAGCTGCGCACTATCTAGGAAGTTTGCTTTGGCTATCACGTTAGCGTCTAGGTTGATGGGTTTTGAGAGTATTAAGTCTATGTATGAGCATGACCCTAAATTTAAGAGTGTGTATGATGCCATTACTAGGGGCAGCGGATTGAGAAGTATCAGTGGCATGATGGGTACCTTTTTAAGAAGGGGAGAGTTTGTATACCCGAGTCCTCGTGGCGAGAGTTATTGGTGCATGGGGCGCATTGTGGGGGCTTGATGGGACACTTTGGGGTAGACAAGACTTTAGCTGTATTAGCGGAACAGTTCCATTGGCCTAAGATGAGGCAAGATGTCGAGAGAATATGTGGAGCGTGTTTTGAGTGTAAAAGACCTAAGTCTAGGTCTAATAATGATGGTTTGTATACTCCCTTACCCGTTCCTACTAGTCCTTGGGTAGATATCTCGATGGATTTTGTGATGGGGCTGCCGCGATCTAGGGGTGGTCGAGATAGCACTTACGTAGTTGTTGATAGGTTTTCTAAGATGGCTCATTTCATTCCTTGTAAAAAATGTGATGATGTACAACATGTTGCTTCTTAGTTCATTGCTAATGTGTTAAAGTTGCATGGTGTGCCTCGAACTATTGTTAGTGATAGGGATGCTAAGTTTTTGAGTCACTTTTGGAAGTATTTGTGGGGTGCTCTTGGCACCAAACTGTTGTTTTCTACATCACATCATCCACAGACTGACGGTCACACTGAGGTTGTTAATCGCACCTTGGGAGCTCTTCTTCGTGCTTTGACCAAAGGGAAGTCCGGCACTTGGGCTGACCGATTACCTATTATGGAGTTTGCATATAATAGAACTGTTCATCGCATGACTAGCATTACTCCATTTGAATGTGTTTATTAATCCCTTGATACCACTTGATCTTGTTCCTTTGCCGAGAGATGCAGTTATTAGTGTTGATGGAGTAAACTGGGCAGCCGCGTTGCTCGAATTGCATGCTAAGGTGAGGAAAACTTTGGAGGATGCTTATGAAAAGGTAGTGGTCAAGAAGAATAAAGGAAGGCAAAAGCTGGACTTAAAGAAAGGTGACTGGGTTTGGGTGCACTTCCGAAAGTAAAGATTTCCGAACCATAGGAAAGGAAAGTTAGCTCCGCGGGGAGATGGACCATTTCAAGTGTTGCGGAAGATCAATAATAATGCTTATGTCCTAGATTACCCTGATGATTATGCTGTCTCTAAGACATTCAATGTCACTAACTTGACTCCTTGTGTTGCTTCAAAATATGAAGAAGGTTCGATTTCGAGGATGAAATCTTCCTAAGAAGGGGAGGATGATGCAGGTCAACCTGATCATGATACGTTTAAACCTTCAAGACCATTCACGAGAAGTCAAGCTAAAGAACTTCATGATGCACATTTGATGGTGAAGAAGATCCAAGCGTTTGGCGTGTGAAGTTTGCGTTTGGCATGTATTATTGTATAGTTATGGAAGACGTTAATTCTTACTTGTTTCGGACAGAGTGTTTCGCTCTGGGTTTCACCCAAGAAGGGCGTGATGATGTTGGAAAAGAAGGGCAAGTTGAGCCATAAGTATATCAGACCTTTTGAGATTCTTGAGAGAGTGGGTGAGGTGGCTTATAAGGTCACATTGCCACCTAGTTTATCAGCAGTCCATCTGTTGTTCCATATGTCCATGCTCCGGAAGTATCACGATGATCCGTCCCATGTGTTAGATTTCAGCTCGGTCTAGTTGGACAAGGATTTGACTTATGAGGAGGAGTTAGTGGCTATTTGAGCCCGGGCAGGTCTGGTAGTTGAGGTCAAAGAGTTACCCTTCAGTTCGAGTGCAGTGGAGTGGTCAGCTGGTCGAGGCAGCCACTTGGGAGTCCGAGTCGGACATGCAAAGTAGATATCCACACCTTTTCACCAATCCAGGTATTTTTCTATGTCCGTTCAAGGACGAACGTTTGTTTTATAGGTGGAGAATGTGATGACCAAATAGGTCATCTAGAGCTTTAACCCTTAAATTATGTATTTCGAAACCTCAAATAGCTCCTTTTAGGCTTACTCGATTCGCGTGTGCAACTTGTGTCTTTTTCCAGAAGGCTTTTATGTGAAAAACTGATTAAAATGAGAATTCATGCCTTAAAATTCATTTGAGTTGACTTCAGTCAACATTTTGAGAAAATGGAAGATCCTGTTTTGACGGTCCCAGTGGGTCCATACTGTGGTTTGGGACTTGGGTGTATGCCCAAAATCAAATTCGGAGGTCCCTAGCTCGAATTATTGCAAAGTTTGACTGTATTTCTATTTGGTCCATATTTTTGTTCCGGAGCTTGGTATAGGTTCATTCCTATATCTATGACTTGTCTGCTAAATTTGGTACAAAACGGAGTTGATTTGACGTGATTCCGGCGTCCGACTATTAAAATGAAAATTCTTAAGTTTCATTGAACATTTAATTCGTTTTGGTGTCCAATTCATTGTTCTAGGTGTTATTTTGGTGATTTGATCGCGAGCGAGTTCGTATGATATTTTTGGACTTGTGTGCATGTTTGGTTTAGAGCCTCGAGGGCTCGTGTGAGTTTCGGATAGGCTACGGAATGTAGTTCGACTTAGAATCATAGCTGATGCCTTTTTGCTTCTGGTTTTTGTTGCAGATCTCGCACTTGCGAGATCTGGCTCGCATTTACAAGCCAGCATGGGCTAGGCGGCTGGTTTCTCGCATTTGCAAGTGCTCTCCTGCATTCGCGATAGAGCCAGGTTCGCATTTGTGATGGGGACTAGGGTTAAGCTAGTTCGCATTTGCAATCAGTTTGGTCGCATTTGCGGTAAGGCCCAGTTCGCATTTGGGAACAAATCATCGCAAATGGGATGATAGTAGAAGTGTGGTTTGCTTCGCATTTGTGAAGAAAATCTCACATTTGCATGGTTTGCAATTGCAAACCCAGGTCGCAATTGTGACATCTCCGCTTGGTCAAGAGCTGAGTTAGACGGGATTCTAGTTCATTCTTTCACAATTTAAACTCTAAAAACCTTAGAGGCGATTTTCCTAAATTCATAGGTAAGTGGCTCTAACCTACTTTCTTTCAATTACCCACTACATTTCATAAGATTTCAACTTTAAATCTAGGATTTTCATGGTAGAAATTGGGAATTTGGGTAGAATTAGGGATTTTTGTAAAATTGGAATTTAGACCTCGAATTGAGGTCAGATTTTGAAATAAATTACATAACCGGCTCGGGGGTGAATGGGTAATCGGGTTTTGGTCCGAATTTCGGGTTTTGACCAAGCGGTCCGAGGGTTGACTTTTAGTTGACTTTTTCAATTTGCCATATTTGGTTGGTTTAGAGGCTTGTTCGAAAGGCAAGGTTGTGGTTGGACTTTGAATCGATTGCGGAGCGAGGTATGTGTCGTGGTTAACCTTGACTTGAGGGATTAGGATTTGTTTGCCTATTTTCGACGTGTTTAAATGTGTGGGTGCAACATATATATGACGTGACGAGTACCTATGCTTTGTTGTTGGGTTAAAGCATGCAGGTGGGACTTATTTTCTTGTAATTTACTGTCTTCTTTGATTATGATATCCATGCTTAGACTAGTTTACTACTTAATTGATCGTTCTTTTCGCATTTATGAACTATTTGTGATGATTGAGTATTTTTGGAAGTTGAGGTCATGTGTTTTAGAACCGTTGTTGATGTAAAGTTTATTCTTGCTTATTCTGTCTCCCAAATATCTATATTCATTGCAACACGGTATGGGAGAATGTTAAGGCACGAAGGATGATATCGTATCGTTTATTGCTTCATTTACTGATTAATACATGGTAAGAAAGAGAGTTAAAGCACGAATGGGTGATGCTGTAGCGTATTTATCATTTCATGGAGAGGTTAGAAGAAAAAGCACGAAGGGTGATGTCGTGCAATTATTATTATTTCATGGTGAGGTTGAAAGTAAAAGCACGAAGGGTGATGTCGTGCCATTATTATTATTTCATGGTGAGGTTGAGGGTACCGTGCCTTCTATATTCATTACGTTTATCCGTTTTCATTAGTTGATGGTTTATTTGACTGTCTCATGTTTTCATTTCCTGTTGTAGTTACCGTATCTTGTACCCCCCCCTTTAGCATGTCCCCTCCCAATCATATGTGTTTAATCTTGTAATGACCCGACCGGTCGTTTGAGAATTTAAAGTCCCGTCTTGAGCAGTTTTGTAATGTGTATTATGACTTACGTGTGTGGTCGAGATTGATTTTCAGTTGATTCAGGGTTAAATTGAAAGAACAATTTCTATTTTGAAGTTTAAATGAAAAGAGTTGACCGGAATTTGACTTCTGTGTAGACGGCTCCGGAATAGAATTTTTATGGTTCCAATTGTTTTGTATTGAGATTTTGGACTTAGGCGTGCGTCCAGATTTGAATTTGGAGGTCTGTAGGGTAATTTGAAGCATTTCGGCAAAAATTGGAAAGTTTAAGTTTTGGAAGGTTTAGAGGTTTTATCGGGAGTTGACTTTGGTGATATCGGGGTCGGAATGCGATTCGAGAGTTGGATTAGCTCCGTTATGTCAATTGGGACTTGCATGTAAAATTTTACGTCGTTCCAGGTTGATTTGATGTGTTTCCATTTAGGTTTTAGAAGTTGGAATAGTAAAAAATTCATAAGTTCAATTTGTGGTGCGATTCATAGTTCCGCTATTGTTTGATATGATTTGAGACCTCGAGCGAGTCCGTATTAGGATATGGAACTTGTTGGTATGCTTGGACGGGTTCCCGGGGTCCCCGGGTGTGTTTCGGATGAGTTTTTGATGATTTTATTGATTGCGACCATGCTTCTGGTGTATCCACATCTGCAGAGGTTTGATCGCAGATGCGGAGCCTCTTTTGCGAGGTTCTTGGTCGCTTCTGCGATGTTGAGGCAGGCCCTGTTAAATTTCTTCTGCGACTAAAGGACCGCAGGTTCGAGGACGCATCTGCGGAAGGTGGATCGCAGATGCGCCTTGAGGCTCCAGGAAATGTCCGCTACTGTGGAGTTTGAGACGCTTCTGCGCAATCGCAGATGTGCAACTATGGTCGCAGGAGTGATCCCTGTGTGGGCAAGTGAAGACCGCAGATGTGGAGAATTTACTCGCACCAGCGAAAACGCAGGTGCGCGTGTATGTCCGCAAATGCGGATGTTCTAGACAGAATCGTATAACTCGAGGATTTGGCCATTTCTCCATATTTTGAGTTCTAGACTCGGTCTTGGGAGATATTACGTGGGTTTTTCCAGCAACTCGTTGGGATTAGTGTTCTCTACCCAAATCTTGTTATATTTTATGAATCCATTGCTATATTCATCATTTAATTAGTGAATTAACTTTGAAATTTGGGGAAATTTTGTAAAATCCTTCAAAATGTAAAATGATGATTTGAACGACGAATTGAGGTCGGAAATTGATAATTTTGGTATGGTTGAACTCGATATCGGATGGGTGTTCGATTTCTGTAATTTTGGTCAGGTTTTGAGACGCGGGCCTGGTCGAGTGTTTGTAGCTATTTTTCAATTCTTAGCTAAGAACATTATTTCATTATTTAAATTAGTTTCCTATGGTTATTATTTTAGTATGAAATTATTTTGACTAGATTCAAGTTGTTCAGAGTTGGAAATCAAGGGATAAGGCTTTCTAATTGATTGATTGAGCGTAGTTTGAGGTAAGTATGTTGTCTAACTTTATGTAGGGGAAACTACCCCTTAAATATTGAGTCTTTGGTGCTAATTGTGACATGTGAAGTCCCTGTACGCGACGTGAAGAGTACGTGCTCGGGCTTATCTGTTGAAAGTTGACCTTTTAAGGCTCTTAGGTCCTTATGCTCATTAAATATGAAGTTGTTTTGCTATGTTATGTTCTCCATCTACTAGTTTTACCTCTACGTGTTTTAGTTGGAATTAATTTCTTTCATGTTCTTATTGCCTATTTGACTCTTGTGTGCCTTAACTGAAGTTGTTGCCTCTTCGATTGCCATGCCATCCTTTCCTAATTGCTTATCATTAATTGAATTTGTTGCATCTCCTCGTAATTGCTCAACCCTAAATGAAGTTTAGTTATCCTTTGTCGTAGTTGCGTCGTCCTTATTTAGAATACATTGTTACATATTATTTATCCCTTGTGGAGCCATTCTTATTTATGCTAGTATTCCCTATTATGTTTATTCTTTGTGAGCTCGTTCTACCGCTTTCTTGTGATCCAAAGCTCTTAAGTTGATTTACTTGTTGCATTCTCGTATTATTGTTGTTGTTGTTGCTGTTGTAGTAAGTTTGTTGAGCCGAGGGCTATGCGCGGTGTGGTATTGACACTTTTTGGATGAAATGTTGTGGAATATGGGTACATGTTTTTTAAAGTCATTCTATTGTGATGTTGTGGTTTTGGAACGTGATATTATTGGGAGGTTTGTTCGGGGTTTTGCACGAGGTTTCTGCCGTACTATTGCTAATATTTATATATACTCGTGCGGCATAACAAGTCGGGTTGTATATGTGTGTTTGCACATGTGGCGAGACAAAAGGGGAATATTATTATGTGCGTGCGGCGAAACAAGGCAGGCATTTACTTTATTATTATGCACGTGACGAGACAAGGTACGCTATGTCGGGGATTGATTTGTGATGACTTGTGATGGCCTGGGGGCATTGTTGTTGTTGATATATATGTAGTGGCGTGCCTAACCTATACGAGTTTTACTTGGTGCAAATTGTGGGGATCTTCCTTATGTGCCGTTCATTTTTTTCTCTACTCTTATGTCGTTGACCTGAACTGTGATAGAACACTTGCACAAGCATACACGTACTTTATCACCCTATCAGTTTAAGAAAATGAACACTAATACTACCGATCATTTGTATGCATTCTATTTACTTGTCTTATATGTGAGTTGGTTTTATTGGCACGTGAGTCGTCCGTGCAGTTATCAGTTGTGATGAAGGCACAAGATGCCAAGTGATTAGGGTTCATGAATCGTGACCCGTGAATTGTGTGAGTTTTGAGGTTTGGTACCTCGTGAGGATTATTGAATAAACATGGTGCGAAAGCGGTTATTCTTATCAAGTTGCTACTTGTCTTTTCTTTATTTATTTTTCACTAGATTTAAACTGTGTCCAGCTTACTCTATTGTGTTATTACTTATGGTGTCCCGCTGTAAAATGTTGCTTCTATTTCCTATTGCAAACACCGTCTTATTGTTGTCATTATATGTAGTTCTGTAGATATATCATACTCTGTCTATACCTATACTTGTTCAGGTTATCTAGTCCAGTAGGTGTCTTCACTGTCCCTCGTCACTACTCCACTGAAGTTAGTATTGATACTTACTGGATACCGTTGTGGTGTACTCATACTATACTTCTGCACATTTTTGTGCAGATCCAGGTAATTCGGAGTCAGTCGATCGCAAGCTAGCTGTACGGATCTTGTTGTGGAGACTCAAGGAAAACCTGTTGTTGTGTACACAGGCCTCAAAGTCGCCTTCTGTAATTGTACTTGCACTATTCATCTCTATTTCAGAACAGTTGTATTTAGAGGTTTTTGTAGCAAACTCAGTAGAGCTTATGACTTGTACTACCGACTTTAGGAATTGTATGTTGTGTAATGAGGTCTATTTCCTAATTATTACTTGTTGGTTAGAGTCTTCTATTAACTGAGTAAGTGTTAGGCTTACCTAGTCTAGAGACTAGGTGCTACCACGACATCCTATGGAGGAAAATTTGGGTCGTGACAAGTTCTTATCAGAGCTGTAGGTTCATAGGTGGTACGAGTCATATGCAAATCTAGTAGAGTCTTGCGGACTGGTATGGAGACGTCTGTACGTATCTTCGAGAGGCTATGGAACTATCAAGACAGTTTCACTTCTTCATTTCCTATCGTGTGACTTTATTGATCCCGAAGTTTGATTTTTTATCATTCTATTCTCTCACAGATGGTGAGGACACGAGTTGCGGTTACTGATGACGCTGCCCCCGGAGCAGGTGTCGTTAGGGGCAGAGGTAGAGGTAGGGGCCGAGGAGGAGCACGTGCTACAGCTAGAGCACCTATCAGAGCAGCAGTTGAGGAGCCGCCAGTAGCTAATGTTGGGGGACGGGCACCGGAGGCGCCTATTATTGCCCCTGAACTTCAGGAGACCTTAGCACAGTTCCTGAGCATGTTTGGTACATTGTCTCAAGAAGGGTTGATTCCAATTGCACCAGCTACTTCACAGTCCAGGGAAGGGACTCGGACTCCCGCCGCCCGTACTCCATAGCAGCGAGTCCACATTGGTCAGGTTCCAGGTGTCATGGCGACTCAGCCTGTGGTCCCAGTTCCGCCCATGATAAGGACCGCAACATCTGAGGAAGAATAGCTTAGACATGCAAGGTTCAAGAATTATGACGCTCCTACTTTCAGTGGTTTGGCTTCAGAGGGTGCACAAGGCTTTCTAGAGGAACGCCACCGCATTCTCCACACTATGGGTATTGTGGAGGCAAGTGAGGTTGCTTTCATTATGTTCAAGCTTATGGGAGCAGCATATCAGTGGTGGCAAGCGTATGAGTTGGGTAGCTCGGCCGATGCAGCTTCACTTTCATGGATTCAGTTTTTAGAGATGGTCTTGAGAAAGTTTGTTCCTCAGACCCTTCGGGATGCAAGGCGTGCGGAGTTTGAGCGGCTGCGCTAGGGCTCAATGTCTGTGTCAGAGTATGCCGTTAGATTTAGTGATTTGTCCATACATGCACTTGCTTTGGTCTCTATAGTTAGAAAGCGAGTCTGTAGATTCATTGAGGGGCTCAGACATGATATCCGGTTCAACATGGCTCGGGAGTTAGAGTCAGATGTTCCATTTCAGCAGGTAGTAAAGATCGCTCGCCGATTAGAAAGCATGTGGGACCAGGAGACTGAGGACAAGCGGGGTCAGGAGAGAGAGGACAGGGAGGCTAAGAGGTCTCGCAGAGCGGAGAGATCTACTGGTCCTTATTTTGGAGGCAGGGTACGACATGGTAGAGGTTTTGTGGGTTAGCCAGTTCAGTTTACACTTCAGGCTTCGCACAGTGTTTTAGGTACCCATGGGTCTCAGAGTACCCCTACCGCATAGTTTCCATAGCCACGTCGGCAGAGAAGTTGCTTTGAGTGTGGAGATACCAGCAATAGGGTGAGAGATTGTCCTAGACTCCGGATAGATATGTCACAGCAGGGTATTCAGGCTAGGAGTTCGGTTCGGCTGCTGATATCCCTGCACCGCCAGCATGGGGTACAAGTCAGGCGAGTAGAGGGCGCCTAAGAGGGAGTGGCTCGACCCATTAATGTGTTTCCTACAGTAAGCATGAGGCTGTTGTACCAGATGATGTCGTATAGGTATAGTTTCAATTTGTCACAGAGGGCATCATTCGTATTTTTTCTCGGTTATGCTTATTGGGATGAGTCCTCTTACTTTGCTTCACATGTAAATGAGTTTCGTGATTTAGTACTCTGCTTATGTGTTTATCCCTGTTGGGAGATTATTTAGTGGTAGCCCGTGTCTACCGTTTTGTTTTTATTCGTTATTGAGAGTTGTGAGATTTTGAGTGGCTTTTTGTTCCTCATTTCAATAGTTTTGATGTGATATCTGGGTGATGGGTTACGATTTGTGATTTGGATGCTCTACCAGTGTGAGAGTTAAGTATTTGTTGTGATTTTGTCAGCAGAATTGAATTAGTGGAAGGTTTCGGTTGGTATTCGACTAGCGATTCAAAGTTGAGGGTGAGACCCTCGCGGTGTCATATGTTTTAAGGTGTTTGAACCGGGCTGCATGCCACGGTGGAGTTATATCGGGATGATATCCTAGTGATTTGTTCATATACTTTGATTCTTCCTTGTTAAATTGATTCGTAGTATGGTACTGATAGAGGGTTGTGCATGTCGGCTTGTTTGATAGTTCTCTGGTGTGTTTCTCTTTACATATTCAGTCATATCTGCGTTGTGCTTATTGGGTTTAGCTTGCGAGGTGTGTGCCTAGGAGGCGTTAGATGTAATTTGTTGATTCGGGTGAATAGTCATGAGGTCTTCATGTTTATTGAATCGTTGTCAGTGTTGTGAACGGGCGTGAGGCTAATTTCCGATGCTAGATTTGATTATGGGCAGTTGCTCTGGCTAGAGTTGTCGATAAGGGCATATATGTGATGTGTTACATCATGTGGTTGTACCTGGTGGGTGTAGGCATAAGTTGTTGCATCTGGTAGAGGCTGATATTGGGCGTGGATGTAGGAATCGGGTCCTTTGGAGATGATCGGATAGTAAGAATTTCGGTTCTGATGCTTATTAATATTGGTGGAATGGGTAAATTTCAGTTGAGGTGGTGTCGTCAGGCTTATATAGATAGGGGTGACGTGGAGTCACCCGCGGGTGTGTGTAGGATGAATACATTTAGTGATTTGATGACTTCTGGGCGATTCTTGGCACATTCGAGGACGAACGTTTGTTTAAGAGGGGGAGAATGTAATTACCCGACCGGTCGTTTTGGGAATTTAAAGTCTCGTTCAGTGGCATAAGGTCTCCAGTAGTTTCGTAATGTGTATTATGACTTGGGTGTGTGCTCGAGATTGGTTTTTAGATGATTCGGGGTTAAATTGAAAGAACAACTCCTATTTTGATGTTTAAATGAAAAGAGTTAACCGAAATTTTACTTCCGTGTAGACGACTTCGGAATGAAATTTTTATGATTCCAATAGTTTCGTATGCTGATTTTGGGCTTAGTCGTGCGTCCGGATTTGGATTTGTAGGTCTGTAGGGTAATTTGAAGCATTTTGTCAAAAATTGGGAAGTTGAAGTTTTGGAAGGTCTCTAGGGTAATTTGTAGGCCCTGTTGAATCGCTTCTGCGGCTGGAGGACCGCAGGTGCAAGGACGCATCTGTGGAAGGTGGATCGCAGATGCACGTTGGAGGTTCCAGGTGGTGTCCGCTTCTTCGGAGTTTGAGACGCTTCTGCCCAATCGCATGTGATCAACTATGGTCGCAGGTGCAATCCTTGTGTGGGCAAGTGAAGACCGCAGATGCGGAGAATTTTCTCGCACAAGTGAAAGTGCGGGTGCGCGTGTATGTCCGCAAATGCGGAAGTTCTGGACAGAATCATACAACTCGAGGGTTTGACCATTTTCTACATATTTTGAGTTCTAGACCTCGGTCTTGGAAGATGTTTCGTGGGTTTTTCAAGCAACTCATTGGGTAAGTGTTCTCTATCCGAATCTTGTTATATTCTATGAATCCATTGCTATTTTCATCATTTAATTAGTGAATTAAGTTGGAAATTTGGGGAAAAGTTGTAAAATCTTTCAAAATGTAAACTGATGATTTGACGGACAAATTGAGGTAGGAAATTGATAATTTTGGTATGGTTGAACTCGATATCGAACGGGTGTTTGGTTTTTATAATTTTGGTCGGGTTCCGAGACGCGGTCCCCGGTTGAGTTTTTGGAACGATTTTTCAATTCTTAGCTAAGATCATTATTTTATTATTTAAATTAGTTTCCTATACTTATTATTATAGTATGAATTTTTTTTGGCTAGATTCAAGTCGTTCGGAGTTGGAAATCGAGGGATAAGGCTTCCTAATTGATTGATTGAGCGTGGTTTAAGCTAAGCATCTTGCATAATTTTGTGTAGGGAAAACTACCCCTTAAGTATTGAGTCTTTGGTGCTAATTGTGTCATGTGAAGCCCGTGTACGCGAGGTGACGAGTACGTGCTCGGGCTTTATTTGTAGAAAGTTTACCTTTTAGGGCTCTTAGGTCCTTATGCTCATTAGATATGAAGTTGTTTTGCTATGTTAAGTTCCCCATTTACTAGTTTCACCTCTACGTGTCTTAATTGGAATTAATTGCTTTCATGTTCTTATTGCCTATTTGACTCTTTTGTTCCTAAACTGAAGTTGTTGCCTCTTCGATTGCCATATATGTGCAATGGTGTGTCTAACCTGTGGAATTTTACTTGGTGCAAATTGTGGGGATTGTTCCTTTTGTGCCTTTCATTTTTTATCCTACTTTTATTTGTTGACCCGAACCGTGATAGAACTATTGCACAAGAATACACGTGCTTTATCACCCTATCGGTTTAAGAAGATGAACACTGATGCTACCGATCAGTTGTACGCACTCCGTCTACTTATCATATATGTGAGATTGGTTCTACTGGCACGTGAGTCGTCCGTGCAGTTATCCGTTGTAATAAAGGCACAAGATGCCAAGTGTCACGACCCAAAATCCACCTAGTCGTGATGGCACCTAACTCAACTCGTCAGGTAAGCCAATTAGCAAACTATCCAATTTAACGAGATTTATTAAGAAAAAAAATGATAATACTACTGAACTGTTATACAAGAATTCCCAAAGACTGATGGTACAAATCATGAGCTTCTATGATTTAGTGTTTACAAAGCTAGTATGAAATAAATACATAATCTATCCGAACATACATAAACAAATTCTTATATGTCTAGGGCTACCATGAACAAGTGGTCGCAGTAACTGGAACGTAGGTACATCTTCAAATCATGAACCCGTCGTGCACAGCAACATAAGCATCCAACATCAGCACACAAGGTGCAAAAGTGTAGTATGAGTACAATCGACCTCATGTACTCAATAAGTAACAAACCTAACCTTAGGTTGAAAGTAGTGACTAGCTGGAACACAGGTCGGGGTCCAACACAAATAGTCAATAGCAATTCTTAACAACATAATGGAAGTAATAAAAGAAGTAGCCCAGAGATAAAATGCTCAGCTCGTTCACAGTTCCAGAAAAATAGGCCTGCTTTTCAAGTGTATTAGTGGAAACCCAAATCTTCTACCGAAATCACCAAATATATGAGTAAGTTTGAAAACTGTGATTTTTTCCAAAAACTTTTCAACAACAGATAAGATGTTTCATTATCAATTGGCATGACGAAAATATGTCTCTATGCCTACATGTCAATATGCAGGTGAAATCATGAATGACACCAAAACCAGAGTGGCAGAAAGAAATGCATCTCTATGCATGTATCTCAAGTATGCATATGAAATGCAATGTGTCTCAGTGATGAACTCATGTACTCACACTCTCAGAGTACTCAATCTCACTCCCTCACACTTTCCGCACATCATGCTCAATCACTCGACACGCTCAGTCACTCAGTACTGCATATGGCCAATTCAGCCTAGGGAAGATCCATCCCAAATATATATATGTCAAGTGACAGTCAGTCACTTAGTACTGTATTAGTCCAATCCAGCCCGGGGAAGATCCATCCCTCCATATAATCAACTGCGCCACTGGGGTGTGTACAGACTCCCGAGGGGCTCCTACAGCGAAAGCGCTATAATCCGCACGGACAACTCACGTACTACACGGACAACTCACATGCTATAGTATCAATATCTGGATCCGCACGGACAACCAGGCGCTGCACGGACAACTCACGTGCCATAGTATCAACAACCTCACAATCAGGCCGTCGACCTCACTCAGTCATCAATCTCTCCACTCTCTCGGGCTCACAATATCATGAAACTAGCATAAAATGATGATATGAAGCGGTTGCACCAGCAACCTAAAATTTCTAGCAACATAACTTAAGCCACAACCATAACCCAAGATGAAATCACATGATATACCACATAACTCAAATACTCATAACAAAACTTCCGACCACAATAACTACTCAAAGCAAACCCGGTACCGGTAATAAAACTCGTATCAAACAAAACCTCATTCTAAAACCTTCATACACTACCGATGATGGACGAAACCCGCAGAAACTCATAGCCACTTATCAAATCAACAAGCCATGGAGCTCCCATTCTAGGTCCAATGGCAAGAACTAAAGCCAATTTTCTAATTTGATCAGCAGCATTATACTTGCAAATATACCGCAAACAAATACGATAGCACCCATTCTAGGTCCAATGGCCTTACTTTACTAAATATAGCTGCCCTACTGACATGTCACACCAATTCGACCTAGAGCCACAAACCGTGCAATCCGTGCACCTATAAGCAGCGATTCAAATGTACCTAAAAATGGAAAATGACTCAAAAGAGAGACCATCACGGAAGTTCAACAAGTACCACTACAACCGCAATGCTACAAAGCCATATTACATATTAGAACCAAGACACACGAATCTAACACAAAGGATCATATCTGAAGGTAGCCCCCGTTGCAACGCATGACCCCACACAGACAGGGGTCCAAATACCTTAAGCCACTATGCTCAAAGACAACAACGACAGCCAATTTGACATCAAATACGCGAAGTGTGTGACCATAACCATGGATAAACAAATAACTCAATACCACAGTCCGGAAAGAACATAACCAATGCACAATTACTCATTCCACACCCTAATACCCATCTCGGTCAAATTCCACTATATGGCCCCAATAGAACCGCACACTGTGTGCTTCAACTCTAACCAAGTAGCACATCCTTCAACAACATCAGTACGAAGTCAACCAATCCGACCCGGTGTAGAATTCACATCCTCATTGGGCCTACCAATGGACCCCAAATCAACTCCGGTCACCCACAAATAAATAAATAACCCTCCGAAATTCCAAATGACAGGATCATAACACACACTATTCTCTGGCTAGCCTTGGCCACATTGTACATAGTCTACAACCACGAAACAATCTGCTCCTAAGAACTCTTGGTCTCCAATTTCGTACAACACACGAATCAACATATATGGTCCCAACTCCACCGCCCGAATATCTAACACATCTATCATACACGATCACCCATGAGGAATACTTCTATAATTCTTCCGTGCTACATAGCCAAATCTGAATATTAGCAGTCTGTTAACTAGGCGAGTATCGTAATACCCAATGAAGCATCCATAAATCAACACTCAGTGCGCCTTCTGGAATGTGCACCCTTCTCAGGAATTACCAAGCGGTTATAGCATTCATCCATATATCTGAAACTGTCCATGCTGTCCAAAATTCATGACCTTCCCTCCAACTATGAACCGTGACCTTGCACACGCAAAACTCAATCCTACATAAAACACCGAATTTATCATGCCATCATATGAAATATACGAGAATATCATAATCAACTCTTAGTCACAAGAAGAATACATACCTGATCATTTAGAAACCTTCTATTTGCTCTCACCCAGGAGAAAATCACAAAGAACATATTGTATCCATTACTGTGCTGATCCAACCTACTATTAAGCAGTCATATTTCTCCGAGATTCTTCTAAATTGCCTTCCATTTGATCCAAGATCCAAGAATAAAACCACACCGCCCTAAGGTCCATAAGCCGTTGTATTCCCTCTCAAGCACCCAAAAAGTACCACAACCGAGACACGTACCCTGAAGAGACCTCCCATGAATCTAAAGTCGTTTCCTTCACCTTCCTGATGCTGAAATGTAGAATCCATAGCGATATAGAAATGACACATGTCTCGACACCATTCAAAAATCTCAGATTCTAGCCATATACAAATCCGCAAAATTCTCAATTGCTACATATTAATCTTGAATCCATTAGAAGCTTCTCGAAAGTCATCCATTATGCTCAAATCTGAATTGTGCCACCCAAACGGGCCAAGCGACATGTGCCCCATTTGCACAACAACACCCAAGGAAGTAACCTTGCCATAACACAACTGATTAAATTCATGCATCATGCACACTACATCGTTCACACATAACAACTCGATCATTTCCATGATTTCCATATACCCATACAGTATAATATAATCCGTATCAAAAAATTCCTTGACTCGAGTCACCCTCGATCTCAATCTCTACAAGTCATATCCGATTCACTAGTATGCCTAAAATCGAAACCAGTACAACACATAACCACGCAATCAAATCGTCAATAAGAGACACCCCCACTTAGCTCAAAGCCATAGAACAAAACACTCGATAACTCATAATAGCCATACTCTAGTACTAACATAATCCTGCACCGAAGTTCAACTAAATCCTTCATAAACTCACATAACACAAACCATATAGTACCTCAAATCATCTATTAAGCTCGCAGACATCCACATGACGATCAGGTCAACTTTCTCAACCAAGTTCAAAATTCAAATCTCAACTAATCTAACCCATTGGTAGAAAAAAAACTTCTCCACAAAATATTTTAAGGATCACACTTCCGTAGATTACTCCCCATTAGATAACCCACCTGCTTAGCCTCAATTTGGCATCTTGTTATGTGCTTTCACAGCCACGATTACTATGCCATCACTTAATCGTTCTGAGTCTAAACTCACAACAAGACATGAAATCTGCTTCTTTCCACAATAAACAACATAAATAATCTTTCAACACACTCATAACTCGAGACTATACATCACATCAAGACATCAATCTAGCACCCAATAGTCCTATTTACATCGCATGCAAACTATTCTCGTCATAATCAAACCATCTGGACACGTCCCACAGTCACACCATGCTCTTCATATAGCCATCCAGCCACTCATCGAGCTATAAATACAAACACATAGGGACATTACTGGACATATAAGTCCAAAAGCACATGCTCGCACAACCGAAATCCCGGTGCTCAAGCTGTAGTCAAAACCTGGTCTCAATTCCTCCAGACTGGCCCATCAACAGCGCACCAAAATCACACCTCGCACCTCATCCATGGAATCACAAGGCGGTGCTGCACAGCTTATACTGAGCGCTCACATGTGCACACAAATGCATGGAAGGAATTCAAAGAGTTATGTTTCAAGCTAAATCAAATGCCGCATGATAAGAAAAAAAAGATGGGAAGTTTATCCTAAATGCCTTGAAACCTCTCGAAGATAGGTATGGACGTCATCATACCGATTTGCAAGACTCTACTAGACACTTGTTCATGACTCATAGAACCTATGAAACTAGAGCTCATATACCACCTTGTCACGACCCAAAGTCCACCGAGTCATTATGGCACCTAACCCAACCGATCAGGTAAGCCAATTAGCAACTATCCAATTTAATGAGATTTACTAAGATAAGAAATGATAATACAACTGAACTGTTATAAAAGAATTCCCAAGGACTGGTAGTACAAATCATGAGATTCTAAGATTTAGAGTTTACAAAGCATGCATGAAATAAGTACATCATTTGTCCGAACATACATAAATAGATTTTTATAAGTCTAGGGCTACCATGAACAAGAGGCAGAAATAACTGGAATGCAGGTACATCTTCATATCCAGCTCCCGTCGTACACAGCAACATCAGCATCCAACATCAGCACGCAAGGTGCAGTAGTGTAGTATGAGTACAACCGACCCCATTTACTCAATAAGTAACAAACCTAATTTTAGGTTGAAAGTAGTGACGAGCTGAAACACAAGTCGGGGTCCAACACCAACAGCCAACAACAGTTCTAAACAACCTAATGGAAGTAATAAAAGAAGTAGCTCAGAGATAAAATGCTCAGGTCGTTCACAGTTCTAGAAAAATACGCCTGCTTTTCAAGTGTATCTTTGTAAACCCAAATCTGTAATTGAAATCACCAAATATATGAGTAAGTTTAAAAATTGTGATTTTTCCCAAAAACTTTTCAAGAACAGATAAGATGTTTCATTATCAAATGGCATGACAAAAATACGTCTCTATGCTTACATGTCAATATGCAGGTGAAATCATGAATGGCACCAAATCCAGAGTGGCAGAAAGAAATGCAACTCCATGCATGCATCTCAAGTATGCATGTCAAATGCAATGTGTCTCAGTGATGAACTCATGTACTCACAATTTCAAAGTACTCAATCTCACTCTCTCACACTTTCCACACATCATGCTCAATAACTTGACACCCTCAGTCACTCAGTACTGCATATGGCCAATTCAGCCCAGGGAAGATCCATCCCAAATATATATATGTCAATTGATAGTCAGTCACTCAGTACTGTATTAGGCCAATCCAGCCCGGGGAAGATCCATCCCTCCATATATTCAACTTTGCTCACTGGGGTGTGTACAGACTCCCGAGGGGCTCCTACAGCAAAAGCGCTATAATTCGCACGGACAACTCACGTACTACACAGACAACTCTCTTGCTATAGTATTAATATCTGGATCCGCACGGACAACCAAGTGCTGCACGGACAACTCACGTGCCATAGTATCAATAACCTCACAATCAGGCCTTCGGCCTCACTCAGTCATCAATCTCTCCCGTCTCTCGGGCTCACAATATCATGAAACTAGCCAAGATGATGATATGAAGCGGTTGCACCATCAACCTAAAATTTCCAGCAGCATCAACAAGCCTTCATTCGATCCGAACCCCGTCTGAAACTCACACCAACAACTCGAGACATCGTCCGAATTTACCAATAAGTCATATAACATAACACTGACCTACTCGAGTCCTCAAATCACACCTAAAAACATCAAAACGATGAATCACACCTCAAATCAAACTTAAATGAACTTTGAACTTCCAAAACCCGCGTTGAAACATATCAAATCAACTCGGAATGAACTTAAATTTTTCACACAAGTCCAAATGAGATAATGAAGTTATTCCAATTCCCAGAACCACAATCCGAACCCGATATCATCAAAGTCAACTTCCAGTCAAACATATGAACCTTTCCAAACCTTCAAACTTTAATTTTCGCCAATTTGTGCCAAATCCTTCTAGAAATATCCAAATGCAAATTCGGACATACGCTCAAATCCAAAATCACCATCCAAAAATGTACCCAAAAATGGAAAATGGAAAATGACTCAAGCGAGTAACCGTCACGCAAGTTCAACAAGTACCACCACAACCGTTATGCTACAAAGCCATCTTACATAGTAGAACCAAGACACACGAATCTAACACAAAGGATCATATCTGAAGATAGCCCCCGTTGCAACACGTGACCCCACCCAGACAGGGGTCCGTATGAAATACCTCAAGCCACTATGCTCAAAATCAACAACTACAGGCAATTCGACATCAAATACCCGAAGTGTGTGACCATAACCACGGAGAAACAAATAACTCAATACCCGCATCTCGATCAAATTTCGCTATAAGGCCCCAATAGAACCGCACCATGTAATCTTAGAAACGACAAATTAGAACCCCTAGTAGCATAGAGGATCAATACATAGATCATATCAGAACCCAAATGAGCTCCACTCGAACTGAATGGCACATCTTTCAACAATATCAGTACGAAGTCAACCAATCCGACCCGGTGTAGAATTCACATACTTATTAGGCCTACCAATGGACACCAAATCAACTCCGGTCACCTACAAATAAATAAATAACCATCTAAAAGTCCACAATGACAGGATCATAACACGCACTATTCTCTGGTTAGCCTTGGCCACATTTTTCATAGTCCACAAACATGAAACAATCTACTTTTAAGAACTCCTGCTCTCCTATTCCGTATAACGCACAAATCACCATATCTAGTCCCAACTCCATCGCCCGAATATCTAACACATCTATCATACACTATCACCCCGCGAGGAATACACGTATAATTCTTCCGTGCTACATAGCCAAATATGAATATCAGCAGCCGGTCAACTAGGCGAGTATCGTAATACCCATGGAAGCATCCATAAATCAACACTCAGTGCAACTTTTGAAATGTGCACCCTTCTCAGGAACTACCCAGTGGTTATAGCATTCATCTATATATCTGAAACAGTCCATGATGTCAAAAATTCATGACCTTCCCTCCAACTATGAACCGTGACCTTGCACACGCAAAACTCAATCCTACACAACATACCGCATCTATCATGCCATCATATGAAATGTACGAGAATCTCATAATCAACTCTTAGTCACAAGCAGAATACATACCTGATCAGTTAGAAACCTTTCATTTGTTCTCACCCAGGAGAAAATCACAAAGAACCAATTGTATCCATTATAGTGCTGATCCAACCTACTATCAAGCAATCAAATTTCTCCGAGATTCTTTTGAATTGCCTTCCAGTTGATACTTCTCCTTGCCAGAACACCACAGTCCTTAAACAAAACCCACCCCACGAGATCCAAGAATAATACCACACCGCCCTAAGTTCCATAAGCCGTTGTATTCCCTCTTAAGCACCCCAAAAAAACCACAATCAAGACACCTACTCTGAAGAGACCTCCCATGAATCTAAAGTCGTTTGCTTCACCTTCCTAATGATGAAATGTAGAATCCATAGCGATATAGAAATGACACATGTCTCGACACCATTCAAAAATCTCAGATTCTAGCCATATACAAATCCGCAAAATTCTCGATTGCTACATATTAATCTTGAATCCATTAGAACCTTCTCTAAAGTCATCCATTATGCTTGAAATCTCAACTGTGCCGCCCAAACAGGCAAAACGACATGTGCCTCAATAGAACAACAACACCCAAGGAAGTAACCTTGCCTTAACACAACCGATTAAATTCATACACCATGCACACTACATCGTTCACACATAACAACTCGATCTTTTCCATGATTTCCACATACCCTATACAGTATAATATAATCCGTATCCAAAAATTCCTTTACTCGAGTCACCTCGATCTTAATCTCTACAAGTCATATCCGATTCACAAGTATGCCTCAAACCAAAATCAGTACAACACATAACCACGCAATCAAATCCTCGATAGCAGACTCCCTACCACGACCCAAACCGGAGGGCCATGACGGGCATCCGGACCTTTCTTGCCGAGTACCAACGTACATTTCATCTAACCTTTCTTATTACCTATAAGGGCCGACGAGATCAGTATAAATGACAGACAATAATCCTAATCAACCAAAAATTTCAGATAATAACATAAACATATATAACATGGCCGACAAGGCTGTCATGAAAAACTATACAACAAAAATTAGTTTGTCGACAAGGCAATACCAACTATACATGAGTTGACACCAGAGTGGCAGAAAGAAATGCCTCTCTATGCATGTATCTCAAGTATGCATGTCAAATGCAATGTGTCTCAGTGATGAACTCATGTACTCATACTCTCAGAGTACTCAATCTCACTCTCTCGCACTTTCCACACATCATGCTCAATCACTCGACACGCTCAGTCACTCAGTACTGCATATGGCCAATTCAGCCCAGGGAAGATCCATCCCAAGTATATATATGTCAACTGACAGTCAGTCACTCAGTGCTGTATTAGGCCAATCCAGCCCGGGGAAGATCCATCCCTCTATATATTCAACTGCTCTCACTGGGTGTGTGTACAGACTCCAGAGGGGCTCCTACAGCCAAAGAGCTATAATCCGCACAGACAACTCACGTACCACATGGACAACTCATGTGCTATAGTATCAATATCTGGATCCGCACGGACAACCACATGTTCCACGGACAACTCACGTGCCATAGTATCAATAACTCACAATCAGGTCATCGGCCTCACTCAGTCATCAATCTCTCGAGTCTCTCAGGCTCACAATATCATGAAACTAGCCCAAAATGATGATATGATGTGTCAATATATAGCAACAGAGACTGAGATATCATATGAAATGAATGAACATGACTAAGTATGAAATTGCAATGTAAGCAAATAACTCAATAGCATAAATGACCTCTGCGGGTCCCAACAAAATAAGCATGTAGCCTACACATGGTTTCTAACATGAATCACAGTTCAATAGCCCTAGTACGTAGAGATTTCATGGTTATAGATGAGATCAGGAATCTACACAGTACCACAGAAATAGCGGAGTCACAATTCACACGATGCACGCTTGTCACCTAGCATGAGCGTCATCTCAACACCAAACACATAACACGTAATTCGGGGTTTCATACCCTCAGCACCAAGTTTAGAAGTATTACTTACCTCAAACAAGCTAAATCTAATACTGGGAAATCCAAGAGATGCTCCAAAATGCCATCCCGCGCGTACCGACCTTCGAAAGGCTCGAAACTAGCAAAAGCAACTCAAATACATCAAATTATGCCAGAGGAAACAAACTTAATCGAAAAAGGTCGAATCGTTAATCAAAAGGCAAAAATCAACCCAAAAGTCCAACCCAGGCATGTGCCTCAGAACTCGACGAAACTTACAAAATCCGACAACCTATTCACTTACGAGTCCAACCATACTAGGTTTACTCAAATCCGATTCCAAATCGACATTCAAAAATCAAAAACTCACTCTATGAAGCTTTAGGCTAAAATCCCCAATTTTCTCTTTAAAACTTATAATCCAATTACCAAAAATGAAGATAAAATCATGAAATATAATGAAAACTGAGTGTAGAACACTTACCCCAATCCTTGTGATGGAATTTGCTTTAAAAATCATCTTAATCCGAGTCCCACATCTCAAAATATGATTAAAGACCCCAAAACCTCGATATATAGTTATGCGCAGGCGTGTTTGCTTCTGCGAACAATTTAGCCGCTTCTGCAGCGTCACTTCTGCGACATGAAGCCTGCTTTCTGCAGAATCAACTGAAGAAATGGCTCTTCTTCGCACCTGCGGAAACTCATCAGCTCCTGCGACATCACAGGTGAGATAACAAACACGCATCTGTGCAAACGTCTGCTCATGTGCCCCATCAATCGCTTATGCGATAACCCAGATGCGGCCCAAAACTTCGCATCTATGATGCTTACAAGCGTATCCCTTTCCTCTTTTGCGATCTCGCCTTTAGTGGAGTCGCTTATGCGGCAAAGCTTTCAGAGAAGCGGTTGCACTAGCAACCCAAAATTTCTAGCAACTTCAACAAGGCTTCAATCGATCTGAACCCCGTCCGAAACTCACCCAAGCCACTTGAGACCTCGTCCGAATATACCAATAAGTCACATAACATAACACTGACCTACTCGTGTCCTCAAATGACACCTAACAACATCGAAACGATGAATCACACCTCAAATCAAACTTAAATGAACTTTAAACATTAAACTTCCAAAACTCGCGCCAAAACATATCAAATCAACTTGGAATGAACTCAAATTTTGCACCCAAGTCCCAAATGTCATAACAAAGTTATTCCAATTCTCGGAACCATAGTACGAACCTGATATCATAAAAGTCAACTTTCGGTCAAACTTATGAACTTTTCCAAACCTTCAAATTTTAATTTTCGCCAATTAGTGCCAAATCCTTCTAGAAATATCCAAAATGCAAATTCGGACATACGCCCATGTCCAAAATCACCATCCAAACGTAATGAAACCATCTAAACTTCGCTCCGGGGTCAAATTCACCAGATTTCAAACTTGATCAACCTTCCAACTTAAAGCTTAAACCATGAAATTCATTCTTCCAAATCGATTCTGAATAACTTGAAAACCAAACCGACGATTCGCATAAGTAATAATACATCGTACGGAGCTACTCATGCCCTCAAACTACCGAGCGAAGTGCAAATTCTAAAAACGACCAATCAGGTGATTATATCCTCCTCCACTTAAACATACGTTCGTCCTCGAACGTGCCAAGAATTGTTCCCAAGCCATCAAATTGCCGTATAACCTTACCACGCGCATACCCAAGGGTGATCCCATGTCACCCTATTCCATATAGTCTTCACAATGCAACATAACTTAAGATCATTACCTCAACCTTAGCCCGTAAACCACATAATCCAATTCCTAGCATCGGGAATTTCCATAAGAACTGAATATCGCATCTACACACTGTATAAGTATGAACAAGCTGTATTAAGCCACAACCACAACCCAAGATGAAATCACATGATATACCACATAACTCAAATACTCATAACAAAAATTCCGCGCACAATAACTGCTCGAAGCAAACCTAGTACCAGTAATAAACCTTGTATAAAAAAAAAACTCGTTCTAGAACCTTCATCCACTTCCAATGATGGAAGAAACACGCAGAAACTCATAACCACTTATCAGATCAACAAGCCATAGAGCTCCCTCTCCCTCGACAAGAACTAAAGCCAAGTTTCTAAGGCGATCAGCGGCATGATCCTTGCAACTATACCGCAAACAAATCCGATAGCACCCATTCTAGGTCCAATGACCTTACTTAATCAAATACAACCACCCTACGGACATGTCACACCAATTCAACCAAGAGCCACAAACCGTGCAATCCGTGCACCAATAACCAACAATTCAAATGTACCCAAAAATGAAAAATGAGTCAAATGAGAGACCATCACGCAAGTTAAACAAGTACCACCACAACTGTAGTGCTACAAAGCCATCTCACATAGTAGAACCAAGACACACAAATCGAACACAAAGGATCATATCTTTAGATAACCCCCGTTGCAACGCGTGACCCCACCCAGACAGGGGTCCATATGAAATACCTCAAGCCACCATGGTCAAAGTCAACAACTAAAGGCAATTCGACATCAAATACCCAAATTGTGTAACCATAACCACGGAGAAACAAATAACACAATACCACATTCCAAAAAGAACATAACCAATGCACAATTACACATTCCACACCCTAATACCCATCTCGATCAAATTCCGCTATAAGGCCCCAATGGAACCGCACCATGTGTGCTTATAACCGACAAATCAAAACCCCTCGTAGCATAGAGGATCAACACATAGATCATATCAGAACCCAAATGAGCTCCACTCTAACTAAATGGCACATCCTTCAACAATATCGGTACGATGTCAACATATCCGACCCGGTGTAGAATAGACATCCTCATTGGGCCTATCAATGGACCCCAAATCAACTCTGGTGACGCACAAAGAAATAAATTACCATCTGAAAGTCTATAATGACAGGATCATAACACATTATTCTCTGGCTAGCCTTGGCCACATTTTTCATAGTCCACAAACACAAAACAATCTGCTCTTAAGAACTCCTGGTCTCCAATTCAATAGAACACACGAATCACCATATCTGGTCCCAACTCCACCGCCCGAATATCTAACACATCTATCATACACGATCACCCCACGGGGAATACTTCTATAATTATTCCGTGCTACATAGCCAAATCTGAATATTAGTTGTCGGCAACTAGGCGAGTATCGCAATACCCAATGAAGCATCCGTAAATCAACACTCAGTGTGCCTTCTGAAATATACACCCTTCTCAGTAATTACCAAGCGATTATAGCATTCATCTATATATCTGAAACTGTCCATGCTGTCCGAAATTCATGACCTTCCCTCCAACTATGAATCGTGACCTTGCACATGCAAAACTCAATCTTACACAACAAACCGCATCTATCATGCCATCATATGAAATGTACGAGAATATCATAATCAACTCTTAATCACAAGCAGCTTACATACCCGATTAGTTAGAAACATTCCATTTGTTCGCACCCAAGAGAAAATCACAACACATAACATGCTCCTCATGCCAGCAGGAAATATACACCTCGAATCGTGGTAGAAATCATTGAAAACACCTTGAAATCGCTTTGCACATAACCAGACCATCAGAACTGAGTCTCTCAAACTCAACCAAGCCATGCTGGTCGCCAAACCCAAGAGTATAGCTACAAAACACCTGTAGAGACTCACCACATCGTAAGAACCCAAAAAATCGATTTTATCCATTACTGTGCTGATCCAACCTACTATCAAGCAGCCATATTTCTATGAGTTTCTTCTAAATTGCCTTCCAGTTGATACTTCTCCTTGCCAGAACACCATGATCCTTAACCAAAACTCACCCCACGAGATCCTAGAATAAAACCACATCGCCCTAAGGCCCATAAGCCGTTATATTCCCTCTCAAGCACCCCGAAAGTACCACAACCGAGCACCCACTATAAAGAGACCTACTATGAATCTAAAGTCGTTTCCTTTGCCTTCCTGATGCGAAAATGTAGAATCCATAGCAATATAGAAATGACACATATCTCGACACCATTCAACTTGAATCTAAGATTCTAGCCATATACAAATTCGCAAAATTCGCAATTGCTACATATTAATCTTGAATCCATTAGAACCTTCTCGAGAGTCAACCATTATGCTAAAATCTCAATCGTGCCGCCTAAACGGGCCAAACGACATGTGCCCTATTAGCACAACAATACCCAAGGAAGTAACCTTGCCTTAACATAACCGATTAACTTCATACACCATGCACACTACATCCTTCACACATAACAACTCAATCATACCATGGTTTCCACATACCCATACAGTATAATATAACCCTAATCCAAAAATTCCTTTACTCGAGTCACCCTCGATCTTAATCTCTACAAGTCATATCCGATTCACAAGTATGCCTCAAACTGAAACCAGTACAACATATAATCACGCAATCAAATTGTCAATAGCAGATTCCCCCACTTGGCTCAAAGCCATAGAACAAAACACTCGATAACTCATAATACCCATACTCTATTACTGCCATAATCCTGCACCGAAGTTTAACTAAATCCTTCATAAGCTCACATAAAAAAAAACTATATACTACCTCAAATCATCTACTAAGCTAGCAAACATCCACAGACGATCAAGTCAACTTTCTCAACCAAATTCAAATTCAAATCTCAACACATCTACCCCACTGGTAGAAAAGAAATTCTCAACACAACATTATAAGGATAACACTTCCGTAGATTACTCCTGCCACGATAACTATGCCACCACTTAATCTTCCTGAGTTTGAACTCACAACAAGACATGAAATCTACTTCTTTCCACAATTAAACAATATGAAAAATCTTTCAACACACTCAAAACTAGAGACTATACGTCACATCAAGACATCAATCTAGCATGCAATAGTCCTATTTACATCTCAAGCAAACTATTCTCGTCACAATCAAACCATCTGGACACATCCCTCAGTCACATCATGCTCATCGTATAACCATCCAGCCACTCATCGAGCTACAAATTCCACTTATAGGGACATTATCGGACATATAAGTCCAAAAGCCCGTGCTCACATAATCAAAATCCCCGTGCTCACGCAGTAGTCAAACCCAGCCTCAAGTCCTCTAGATTGGTCCATCATCAGTGTATCAAAAGCCGATGATGCACAGCTGATACTGAGCGCTCACATGCGCACACGAATGCATGGAAGGAATGCAAAGAGTTATGTTTCAAGCTAAATCAATGCCGCACGATAAGAAAAAAAAAGGATAGGAAGTTTATCCTAAATGGCTTGTAGCCTCTCAAAGATAGGTATGGACGTCAACATACCGATCCGCACGACTCTACTAGACACTTGCTCATGACTCATAGAACCTATGAACCTACAACACATATACCACTTTGTCACGACCCAAAATCAACCTAGTCGTGATGTCATCTAACCCAACCCGTCAGGTAAGCCAATTAGCAATTATCCAATTTAATGAGATTTATTAAGAAAAGAAGTGATAATACAACTTAACTGTTATACAAGAATTCCCAAGGACTGGTAGTACAAATTATGAGCTTCTAAGATTTAGAGTTTACAAAGATAGTATGAAATAAATACATTATCTGTCCGAGCATGCATAAACATATTTTTATAAGTCTAGGGCTACCATGAACAAGAGGCAACAGTAACTTGAACTAAGGTACATTTTCAAATCCAGCTCCCGTCGTACACAGCAACATCAGCATCCAACATCAGCACGGAAGGTGCAAAAGTGTAGTATGAGTACAACCGACCCCATGTACTCAATAAGTAACAAACGTAACCTTAGGTTAAAAGTGATGCAATATTAAACGCGAAAATAAGAAAAAAAAGGATAAAAGTAAGATGCTCTATGATTTATCAAGACAACAAGTAGGAACTAGTCTACATACCTTCTTGATGAAATCAAGGAGTACCTATACTATACGAACGACCCTCAAGACAACGATTGCCTTTTAAATTGTTTGATCAAACAAGGAACGAGTTCAATTTTGAATCACATCAAAATTAGACAAGTTAAACACACGGCATTGGTGTGGGAGCAATGGCTGCCAAAAATTCTTTATAAAATTAATGTAAGGTGCTAAAAATAATGAAGTATTTAGGCTTATATAGAATGAGCCTTGTCCTAAGTTAACTAGGAAAGAAATAACTAACAAAAAAGGCCACAATTTGGCTATGTTTAAAGAATAGTCACGCAGGACCAAACAAGTAAGAGTTAATGTCTTTCATAACTACACAATAATACAACATAAACACAAATGTACATCATCAACAAATATTTCGTCCAACACAAGATGTGTGAACGCTTGGCTCTTCTACAAGGCTAACCAATACCTTTTCTTGTCTTATCTGACATGCTACCCGTTTCTTCCATCATTGCGCAATCATAGCATGAATGTAGCTTCTTCCAAGACATGAACGTAGCTTGATCGGGTTGACCTGCACCATACTCCCTTTCTTGAGAAGATTTCATCCTCGAAATCGAACCATCTTCACCTTTCAAACTGACATTACCTGCAACACAAGGAGTTAAGTCAGAAACATTGAACGCCTTAGAAATACTATACTCAAAAGGTAGGTATATAACACAGGCGTTGTTATTGATCTCCTGCAATACTTGGAAAGAACCATCTCCTCGTGGCATGTTCACATATTCCTGTAAAACATCATCAACACCACTAGGCAAGAGGTGAACGTTATTAGAGACTTCATCATTAGAGCTCAAGTAAACACCCTTATGAATTAGGCAAATTAAGAGTTTAGAACTATCATTACCTCTCAAATACTCACATGGTTGCATCATAGCACAAATATTACCTGACAGGTTCGTTGTACTAGCATTAGTCACAGCTTCGGTTTTGGTCTCCATTGGAGCCTTAGCTCTAGCCGCCTCTTTCAGTTCCCTCATGCGCTTGTAATCATCACTAACCTGTTTAGGTGTTAAGGGCTTAAGTACATAACTCTTGCCCTCCAGTTTGGTCATATAAGTGTTGGCCTTTCCATCGTGATCAACACACCTATCAAACTGCCAAAGCCTGCCCAACAGTAAATGGCACGCCTGCATAGGCACTACATCGCACAAGATTTCATCTTGATAAGCTCCCACCTTGAACTTAATAAGTGCCTACTTTACCACCTTTAACTCACCACATTCACTCAACCACTGCAATCGATAAGGATGGGATGTTTCCTCGTAGGTATACTAAGTTGAGTCACTAACGTGTGGCTCACTACATTAGTGCAACTTCCGGAATCAATTATCATCGAGCACACCTTTCCTTTCACCCTACATCTAGCATGAAACAAGTTCTCACGCTGCACATCACCTTCCTCCTGTACGCTCATAGTGCTCAAGTTCCTACGTACCACTAAGAACATATTCACACCCTTATCTTCTAACTCTTCTTCGCCGCACTCAACCAATTCCGCCCCCTTATCTTCCTCAATCTCCTCTTCACTTTCTTCTTCACACACACTACCATCATCAAGAACTAACATGGTCCTTTGTGTTGGACAATCGTTAGCGAAATGTCCATAGCCTTTGCATTTGTGACACTGAAAAGAAGATGCACTAGGAGAATTGAGTTGAGTCTTACAATTACCTACGGACTCCTTAGGTTCAACCCTAGGTACCGTGGCTTGGGCTAGCTTCTTAGGCTCTCGGTTTTGGATTGCTATAGGCTCTCGGTTTTTTCTCTTCTTTCCTCTTTTGTCACTTTTTTCTTCTTCTTTTTTTGATCCAATCTAGCTCTGATACCAACTGATGCAATATTAAACGCGAAAATAAGAAAACAAAGGATAAAAGTATGACGCTCTATGAATTATCAAGATAACTAGTAGGAACTAGTCTACTTACCTTATTGATGAAATCAAAGAGTACCTATACTATATGAACGACCCTCAAGACAACGATTGTCTTGCAAATTGTGCAATCAAACAAGGAACGAGTTCAATTTTGAATCACACCAAAATTGGACAAGTTAAACACACGGTTTTGGTTGTGAGCAATGGCTACTGAAAATTCTTTATAAAATTAATGTAAGGTGCTAAAAACAATGAAGTGTTTAGACTTATATAGAATGAGCTTTGTCCTAAGTTAACTAGGAAACAAATAACTAACAAAAAAGGCCACAATTTGGCTATGTTTAAACAACAGTCAAGTAGGACAAAACAAGTAAGAGTTAATGTCTTTCATAACTACATAATAATACAACATAAACACAAATGTACATCATCAACAAATATTTCGCCCAACACAAGATGTGTGAACGCTTGGCTCTTCTACAAGGCTAACCAATACCTTTTCTTGTCTTATCTGACATGCTACCCGTTTCTTCCATCATTGCGCAATCATAGCATGAATGTAGCTTCTTCCAAGACATGAACGTAGCTTGATCGGGTTGACCTGCACCATACTCCCTTTCTTGAGAAGATTTCATCCTCGAAATCGAACCATCTTCACCTTTCAAACTGACATTACCTGCAACACAAGGAGTTAAGTCAGAAACATTGAACGCCTTAGAAATACTATACTCAAAAGGTAGGTATATAACACAGGCGTTGTTATTGATCTCCTGCAATACTTGGAAAGAACCATCTCCTCGTGGCATGTTCACATATTCCTGTAAAACATCATCAACACCACTAGGCAAGAGGTGAACGTTATTAGAGACTTCATCATTAGAGCTCAAGTAAACACCCTTATGAATTAGGCAAATTAAGAGTTTAGAACTATCATTACCTCTCAAATACTCACATGGTTGCATCATAGCACAAATATTACCTGACAGGTTCGTTGTACTAGCATTAGTCACAGCTTCGGTTTTGGTCTCCATTGGAGCCTTAGCTCTAGCCGCCTCTTTCAGTTCCCTCATGCGCTTGTAATCATCACTAACCTGTTTAGGTGTTAAGGGCTTAAGTACATAACTCTTGCCCTCCAGTTTGGTCATATAAGTGTTGGCCTTTCCATCGTGATCAACACACCTATCAAACTGCCAAAGCCTGCCCAACAGTAAATGGCACGCCTGCATAGGCACTACATCGCACAAGATTTCATCTTGATAAGCTCCCACCTTGAACTTAATAAGTGCCTACTTTACCACCTTTAACTCACCACATTCACTCAACCACTGCAATCGATAAGGATGGGATGTTTCCTCGTAGGTATACTAAGTTGAGTCACTAACGTGTGGCTCACTACATTAGTGCAACTTCCGGAATCAATTATCATCGAGCACACCTTTCCTTTCACCCTACATCTAGCATGAAACAAGTTCTCACGCTGCACATCACCTTCCTCCTGTACGCTCATAGTGCTCAAGTTCCTACGTACCACTAAGAACATATTCACACCCTTATCTTCTAACTCTTCTTCGCCGCACTCAACCAATTCCGCCCCCTTATCTTCCTCAATCTCCTCTTCACTTTCTTCTTCACACACACTACCATCATCAAGAACTAACATGGTCCTTTGTGTTGGACAATCGTTAGCGAAATGTCCATAGCCTTTGCATTTGTGACACTGAAAAGAAGATGCACTAGGAGAATTGAGTTGAGTCTTACAATTACCTACGGACTCCTTAGGTTCAACCCTAGGTACCGTGGCTTGGGCTAGCTTCTTAGGCTCTCGGTTTTTTCTCTTCTTTCCTCTTTTGTCACTTTTTTCTTCTTCTTTTTTTGATCCAATCTAGCTCTGATACCAACTGATGCAATATTAAACGCGAAAATAAGAAAACAAAGGATAAAAGTATGACGCTCTATGAATTATCAAGATAACTAGTAGGAACTAGTCTACTTACCTTATTGATGAAATCAAAGAGTACCTATACTATATGAACGACCCTCAAGACAACGATTGTCTTGCAAATTGTGCAATCAAACAAGGAACGAGTTCAATTTTGAATCACACCAAAATTGGACAAGTTAAACACACGGTTTTGGTTGTGAGCAATGGCTACTGAAAATTCTTTATAAAATTAATGTAAGGTGCTAAAAACAATGAAGTGTTTAGACTTATATAGAATGAGCTTTGTCCTAAGTTAACTAGGAAACAAATAACTAACAAAAAAGGCCACAATTTGGCTATGTTTAAACAACAGTCAAGTAGGACAAAACAAGTAAGAGTTAATGTCTTTCATAACTACATAATAATACAACATAAACACAAATGTACATCATCAACAAATATTTCGCCCAACACAAGATGTGTGAACGCTTGGCTCTTCTACAAGGCTAACCAACGCCCTTTCTTGTCTTACCCGACATGCTACCCGCTTCTTCCATCATTGCGCAATCATAGCATGAATGTAGCTTTTTCAAAGACACGAACGTAGCTTGATCAGGTTGACCTGCATCAGAAAGTAGTGACAAGCTGGAATACAGGTTAAGGTCAAACATCAATAGCCAACAACAGTTCTTAACAATATATAGGCACGTGAGTCGTCCGTGCAGTTGTAATGAGGGCACAAGATGCCAAGTGTCACGACCCAAAATCTGCCTAGTCATGATAGCACCTAACCCAACCCGTCAAGTAAGACAATTAGCAACTATCCAATTTAAAGAGATTCATTAAGAAAAGAAATGATAATACAACTGAACAGTTATACAAGAATTCCCAAAGACTGGTAGTACAAATCATGAGCTTCTATGATTTAGAGCTTACAAAGCTAGTATGAACTAAAAACATCATCTGTCCGAATATACATAAATAGATATTTATAAGTCTAGGGCTACCATGAACAAGAGGCAGCAGTAACTGGAACGCAGGTACATCTTCAAATCCAACTCTTGTCGTGCACAGCAACATCAGCATCTAACATCTGCATGCAAGGTACAGAAGTGTAGTATGTGTACAACCGGCCCCATGTACTCAATAAGCAACAAACCTAACCTTAGGTTGAAAGTAGTGACGAGTTGGGACAAAGTTCAAAGTCCAATACCAATAGCCAACAACAGCTCATAACAATATAATAAAAGTGGTAAAGGAAATGACTCATAGATATAATGTTCAGCTCGTTCCTAGTTCCGAGAAATAGGCCTGCTTTTCAAGTGTATCCGTGAAAACCCAAATCTTTTATCGAAATCACCAAATATATCAGTTTGAAAAGTGTGATTTTTTTCAAAAACTTTTCAACTATAGATAAGATGTTTCATTATTAAATGGCATGAGGAAAATACGTTCTATGCCTACATGTCAATATGCATGTGAAATCATGAATGACACCAAAACCAGAGTGGCAGAAAGAAATGCAACTCTATGCATGCATCTCAGGTATGCATGTCAAATGCAATGTGTCTCAGTGATGAACTCATGTACTCACACTCTTAGAGTACTCAATCTCACTTTCTCGCAGTTTCCACTCATCATGCTCAATCACTCGACACGCTCAGTCACTCAGTACTGCATATGGCCAATTCAGCCCAGGGAAGATCCATTCCAAATATATATATATATATATATATATA
>MCJB01021577.1:15465-84609 GCA_002018475.1 Nicotiana obtusifolia | reverse complement strand
ATATATATATATATATATATATATATATATATATATATATATATATATATATATATATATATATGTCAACTGACAGTCTGTCACTCAGTATTGTATTAGGCCAATCCAGTCCAGAGAAGATCCATCCCTCCGTATATTCAACGCTCACAAGGGGTGTGTAAGGACTCCCAAGGGGCTCGTATAGCCAAAGCACTATAATCTGCACGGACAACTCACGTACTGCACGGACAATTCACATGCTATTGTATCAATATCTGGATCCACACGGATAACCCCGTGCTACATGGGCAACTCACATGCCATAATATCAATAACCTCACAATCAGTCCCTCGGCCTCACTCAGTCATCAATCTCTCCAGTCTCTCTGGCTCACAATATCTTAAAACTACTCCAAAATGATGATATGATATGTCAATTTATAGCAACAGAGACTAAGATATGATATAAAATGAATGAACGTGACTGAGTATGAAATTGCAATGTAAGCAAATAACTCAACAGCAGAAATGACCTCAGTGGGTCCCAAAAGAATAAGCATCTACCCTAGACATGGTTTCTAACATGGATCACAGTTCAATAGCTCTAGTATGTAGAGATTTCATGGTTACAGATGAGATCGTGAATCTACATAGTACCACATAAATAGTGGAGAGCCCACACGCCCGTCACCTAGCATGTGCGTCTCCTCAACACCAACCTTTTCCGCTTCTACGATGGGCTACTCAATTCTGCAGAGTCGCTTCTGCGACCAAGATTTCGCAGAAGCAGTTGCACCAGCAACCCAAAATTTCCAGCAGCTTCAACAAGGCTTCAATCGATCCGAACCCCATTCGAAACTCACCCGAACCACTTGGGACCTCGTCCCATTATACCAACAAGTCACATAACATAACACTGACCTACTCGAGTCCTCAAATCACACCTAACAAAATTGAAACGACGAATCGCACCTCAAATCTAACTTAAATGAACTTTCAACTTTCAACTTCCAAAACTCGCGTTGAAACATATCAAATCAACTCGGAATGAACTCAATTTTTGCACACAAGTCCCAAGTGACATAACGAAGTTATTCCAATTCCCGTAACCACAGTCTGAACCCGATATCATTAAAGCCAACTTCCAGCCAAACTAATGAACTTTTTCAAACCTTCAAATTTCAATTTTTCCCAATTAGTGCCGAATCATTCTAGAAATATCCAAATGTAACTCTGGGCATACGCCCGAGTTCAAAATCACCATCTGGACCTAACGAAACCATCAAAACTCCATTCTAGGGTCAATTTTAGCAAAATTCAAACTTGGTCAACTCTTCCAACTTAAAGCTTAAACCATGAAATTCATTCATCCAAATCGATTTTGAATAACCTGAAAACCAAAACCGACGATTTGCATAAGTCATAATACATCATACGAAGCTACTCATGCCCTCAAACTACCGAGCGAAGTGAAAATACTCAAAACGACCAGTCAGGTCGTTACACCAAGTAATAAAGGTTCATGTGTGAGCGAAGTGGATTGTGTAAGTTTTCAGGTTTGGTACCTCGTGGGGATTATTGAATAATCCTGGTGAAAAAGCAGTTATTCTTGGGAATTGTAAGTTGTGTAATGAGGTTTTATTTCCTAATTATTAATTATTGGTCAGATTCTTCTATTAATTCAGTAAGTGTTAGGCTTACTTAGTCTTAGATACTAGGGGCCGTCACGACATCCTACGGAGAAAAATTTGGGTTGTGACAAATCTTTATTTGTTAGTATGTTGCACGTATATCTTCGTTTGTACAGGTTTAATTGTGTGGGTTTCCTATCATAGCCTCGTCAGTATCTCGTCCAAGTTAGGCTCAACACTTACGGAGTACATTGGATTCAGTTGTACTCATACTACACTATGCACTTCATATGCAGACTTTGGTATTGGTCCCAGCTATAGCTGAGGTGCATCAGCTCAGATTAGAATATTTTGAGACTCGAGGTAATCTGCTGGCGTCCGCAGATCTTGAAGTCCCTTTCCTCTTTCCTTATTTACTGTTCATTTTATTCAAAATAGTTGTATTTATTTCAGACTCTATTTGTAGAACCTCTAGAAGCTTGGGTACTTGTGACTCCAGATCCGAGTTGTGTTTAGATATGATGGTTATTATACTACTTCGTACTTCATTTTGTTTCATCTCAGTTTAATTGGTTTATTTATTTGAACTATTTTAAGAAATTGGTTTAAGAATTTCTGTAGCATTGGCTTACCTAACGAGTGAAATATTAGGCGTCATCGTGGTCCCGAATGTGGGAATTTTGGGTCGCGACAACAACTTTGCTCACATTCAAGACTAGCCATGCAGAAATTTATTATAGTTATACAGTCAGACCTCTGTATAACAGCATCTCTGTATAATAGCCATTCACTATAAAAGTCAAGTTTTCCTCAAAACCAATTTTTTAAGTTATATTTTACCTCTCTATAACAACTTCTTACGTATAACAGCAACTGTCAAATTTATAGCAGAATGCTGTTTGTGAAATTACCCAGCTATAACAGCCATATATATAGAATCATAAATATTGCTAATAATAATTTTAGAAATATGACCACAATCTTTTTCATTAAACACAGTTTCTATCTTTCTATAAGGTCCCGTAAAATTTAACCTAAAACCCGAGGTTCCGTGGTGGCAAGGCAGGCTAATGTCACGACCCGGATTTCCCACCCTCGGGCGTCGTGATGGCGCCTACTAGTGAAAGCTAGGCAAGCCAGTCAATCGGACTAATTACCACGTTTCTATTTACGAATTCATTACATCACAAAGGCATCAACAACAAAAAAACAGTAATTCAACAAGCGAAATAAATGCAAAGTTAATACTTTACACAACTATCTTCGATAAACTATCCAAAACGGTCTACCCAAGATCTGGTGTCACAGGTTCACAGACTATTTAAGAGTACCACAAACAGGGTCTGAAGAATATAACAAAATATTGTTTCTGGACTATATAGAAGAAACAGATACAAGAAATGGACAGGGGACTCCAAGATCCGCGAACGTCTGCAGAACTACCTTGGGTCGCCTGAAAATCAAAGGCTGAAAGCTTCCTACTGTTCATAGCCTGCGGCACTAGGATCTGCACAAAAGAGTACAGAGTGTAGTATCAGCACAACCGACCCCATGTGCTGGTAAGTGTTCGGCCTAACCCGGGCGAGGTAGTGACGAGGCTAGGACCAGACTCCAGATAAACCTGTACAATTATAAACATATATGTATCTACAGCAGATAATAGAAATACATAAACAATTTAAATGGGGGAAAGAAAACATACATCGGAATAGCAGACAAGTAAAGCAAAACAAATCATCAATGAGTAAGAAAGAAAACTGCAGTTCAGCCTTTAGCACAAATGAAATGAAGTACAAGCCATCTTCACCTCCAGTAACCTCTTGTTGCAGGCGTGCAACCCGTTCCCACTTACAGTAACCTCTTGTGGCAGGCGTGCCACCCGCTCCCACATACATCATATCTCGTGGCAGGCATGCCACCCGCTCCCACTTACAATGTATATTGTGGTAGGCGTACCACCTGCTCCCACTTTCATAATATCTCGTAGCAGGCGTGTCACCCGCTCCCACTTACAATATATCCTGTGGCAGGCGTGCCACCCGCTCCCACTTTCATCATCACAACAATCACAAGAAAGTCCCAGCAAGGGAACAAATCAACATAACAACTTCCCAGCAAGCGAACAAATAACATCAAACAATCATCCTGGCAAGGGGGATTCAGCTATAACCAAACCAAACTTAACTCCTACTTAGCTCAATCAATGTCAGTACTCAATTACAGTAAAAATTCTACAATTAACCTCCCCAACCCAATTATCATTTTATTAAATCTAGACACGACTCTACTAAAGTGACACTAGACCCTTTAAACTCCTACGAACTCCTTAGACACTACCCACAATTTTGACATTGTACCCCTTTGACTCCTAACAACTCTTACTCTACTAGACTAGTTAACCATCAACTTTGTACCGAATAGAAGAAGTTTAAAACCATAACCAAAAGAGGCGACTAAAATGAAGAAACTTTGTGGTAGGCGTACCACCCGCTCCCACTTTCATAACATAATCAAAGATAATAATATTCAACAATTCGAAACAATAGTCACACAAAAATTATCCATATACGACCCACGGCCATGCGTGACACCAACGCATAGATACTCATCACCATGCCTATACGTTGTTCTCAACAAGGAGCAATTTAACAAATAAGACACGATTTCTAATCCCTCGAGCTAAGGTTAGAACAAACACGTACCTTGCTTTGCAATAACTTCCTAGACTTCCAACAATTCTTCGAGCCCAACCTTTTATGGATGCTCACGAACTTCAGGTGGACTCAATCGAGGCTAGGGAGCTGTAACTTGGTAGGGTGCCTTAACTCAGCTGAAATTCTTGGCACAATTTGCAGCAATTTGAGCTGGGTCTTTGGTGTTAGAGAGTGGGGTTTCTTGTAATAGATGTTGGGGTTTGAAGGGAGTGATTCTACGGTTCTCTTTCGGCTTAAATTGGGGCTATTTACGACGAGTTGCAGCTGGTTCTTGGTGGGTTTAAATGGGAAGAGCTGGGTGGGTAATTGGAGGTTGATGACTATATTGTGGATATGTTTTCTCACGGATTTTGGGGTTGTTTCAAGGTGATTTTGGAGGTTGATTTGTTGGGGTTTGAGGGTGTTTTAGTGAGTTTTTCTGAGGTAACTGACGAAATAAGGGGGTTTTTGCATGTTAGGGTTCCTAGTTCCTATTTATAGTGGGTCGAAATTTGGGACAAAAATAAAATTTCCGGTGTCCAGAATGCGATCGCATTCTAGTAGAAAACTCAACATGCGGTCCGCATTTGGACCGCATTTCTGACATGGCATTTGGCCAAAAACTCTGCCTCATTCTGCGATCTCACTGTGGGATTTGCGGTCCACATTGTAGAAATGCGGTCCGCATTTCTCACCGCATTTTTGACATAAAACTTGTCCAATTCTCTGTTCCAATCTGCGATACAGGCAGCTTCAGACAGCATTTCTGGCATGAATCTTGCCCAGAAATCTGTCCAAGTATGCGATGCCTGTGTAAGATATGCGGTCCGCATGTCTGAAATGCGACCACATATCCTGCATTACTTACTATTTTTGAACTCTTTTCTTAATTATAGGGTTCTTATACCTCATACCCTGCAAAAATGTTAAATTGCATAATTACAAAGAGGGATTGTACTTAAAATAAGCCAAATCTAGACAATTAGTATTATGTGTGTTTCTACGACACATCGGGCCGTTACAGCTAATATGTTTGGTGATGGTAGGAATTCTTCGCGGCTCCCAAGCTCGCTGCGGTACGGACTTTTTGGGTTGAACAGTGTGCTAGGGAGTTAAAGGAAAATGTTGGCAGAAAAAGACATTTCTGCGGCCCACTATGCGACCGCAGAATCACTCTGCGGGCCGCAGAATGGCCGCAGAATGAAGCAGGAACTTGAGAAAATTTTGTAGGCCATTACGCGGTCCATTATGTGGCCGCAGAATTACTTTGCGGGCTGCAGATTGCATTGCAGGATCGACATAAGGAATTCCGGGAGGAGATTCTACGGTCCGCTTTGCAACCGTAGAATCAATATATGCAAGACTGCAGAACGGCCGCATACCCAGGCAGGCCTGCCAATTCCGAAGGGACATTTCGCGGCCCCTTTTGCGCACCGTAGAAGCATTATATGCAACCGTAGATTGGGTTCCGGAGCTTCATTTTCTGGTTTTTATAACTGGACCCTATTCCATTATTTAGACGCTATGGACCATTTCTTAAGTAAAAACCTAGTATTTTTAGAGTGTGAGAATGCTCTGGAGTGGGAGACGGTTCCTCAACAATTTGTTCTTCAATTCTTGCTCAAATCTTGGAAGATTAACAAGGGAAACTCATTAGGTCTTCAACAAAAAGGTAAGATTTTGCACCCTATCCCTTAATTTCGAAATTTAACTAAAAGTGGGTAATTAGTAAAGCAATTCTTGGGTACGGGAGTTGTTTATTTTAAATTTATGTACCATATAGGGTAGTGGGAAGATTGTTGAGCTCTTTTGTTGGATCTTTGGGTAGTGGAGTGAAGGAATCCACCATAGGAGGACCTTAAAGCCTTAATGCACACCTAGTGTTTGATAAAACGCTCAATTGATGTGGAACCATGATCGTCTTCCTAATTTTTGGTTCAATTTTTTATATTTCTGAAATAGATCGAAGTTGCTAAGATTTTCGGAACATTTTAGAGTTTAAGAAAGCTCAAGTGAGGTATGTTGGCTAAACTCTTCCATTAGAATTGAACCCCACGATGTCATTGTAAGTCCCATGTTACTCATTATGAATCGATTATTTCGAATAAACTTGGTTTCAAAAGACATTTGTGTTCAATATGTATTCTAAATGTTCTCGTTAAGTTGTACTAATATTTGGCAACGTGTTCAAAGTATTGGTTCCTTAGCTAAAATGCTATGGCTTCAAGTTGTGTTTCAAATGATAGCTAATGCCAATTGTGTAAGAAATCTCAATGCACCTAAGACTCTTGTTTTCTCATATGTATGTTTAGTGTCTTGAACGTAAATGCCTTGTTGTTGAAAATCCATGATGATGGTTGAAAGTGGAAAGGTGAGCACGAAATATAAAATATGAAATACAGCCAACACGCCACACAAAAAGGGGATATTACAATTGTGACCACTTGTGCCAATGAAATAAAAATATGTGAAAGAGGTATGAAATGGGATGATTGTTAGAAAAGGATGATATCTCGTATGAGGCAGCCTAGCCGATCGGGTCATGATCGGACGCCATGCCGCACACATGGTGGTGATTGTGTTGGAAATTGAAATCAAAATTGTGATTATGGTTGATGTCTCGTATGAGGCAGCCTAGACGATCGGGTCGTGATTGGACGCCATGCCGCACACATGGTGGTGCCTGTATTGGAAATTGAAATCGAAATTGTAAACGGCGGCATATGGTACTAAAGATCTCCCAACTTAAAATATGGAAATTACTTGAAAACTTGGCTTGTTCCTAACTTGATGGTTTGGGTGTTTTTATAGACTCCCACTGATTTTATGATTATCTATTCTTGTTTTATCATTCGTTCTATTAATAGGGTGCTTAGTCATTCATACTAGTACTATTCCACATGTACTACGTCCCTTTTGTCGTGGGCGCTGCATCTTTAATGGATGCAGGGGATTCCACAGCAGGCGGCTTTGATCGTTGATACACCTTCTTCCTAGCTGACTTGGTGAGCCCCACCTCATTCGGGGTCGTATATATTTTGTCCTTCTGTATTATGTTTTGAGGTATAGTTGGGGTCTTGTTGCCGGCACTATCATCGTACTCTTTTGTATCAATTAGAGGCTCCGAAGACATTGTGTGGGTGGTATGTCGGTGTTGGCAAAGCTAAACTAGTAATTTGGTAACTGCATGTCACGTTCCGCATCAAACCATGAAAGTGCATGTATTCTGAAACTTATAGATGATGAAACTGCTGATAATAAATTGGTGTTGTTGTTCACATGAATCTCCTCACTGTCTAATTAATGAAATAGATTTTTTCTTTATACTTGAGTGAGTTCGGGTATAAGGTATCATAAGTTTGATTGAGAGTTGACTTTAATTATATCGGATTCGAATTATGGTTTTGGGGATTGGAATAGCTTCTTTATGCCATTCGGGACTTGTGTGCAAAATTTTGGTTCATTCCGTGTTGACTTGATATGTTTCAGCGCAAGTTTTGGAAATTTCAAGTTCAAAGATCATTTAAGTTTGATTTGAGGTGCGATTCATCGTTTCGATATTTTTATGTGTGATTTGAGGCCTCGAGTAGGTCTTTGTTGTGTTATGGGACTTGTTGGTATATTTGTACAGGGACCCAAGGGCTCGGGTGAGTTTCGGTCGAGGATCAGACAATTTCGTCGCATGTTGCTATTTGGCTAAGGTTGCTGGTTTCGGTGTGGCTGCATCTGCGGACAATTGGTCGCAGATGCAGGGTCTTCTTCGCATAAGCGAACAGGGACAGCTGTGTGACCGCGAACGCGGTTCAATGTGCGCAGAAGCGCAATCGCATAAGCGGGTAAGAGATCGTAGAAGCGAGGGGTCGGATGGTTAGTGGTTATCGCAGAAGCGACTCCACACAAGCGGTTGGGATGTCGCAGATGTGACTAGGACTGGGCAGAACAAAATTAAATCGAGGCTTTTGGTTCTTTTATCATATTTCGTGATTCTTCTTCGTTTTTGATAATTGGATTATGAATTATAAAAATAAATTGGAGGTCTTAGCCTAAAGTTTCATAGAGTGAGTTTTTGAGTTTTGAATATCGATTCGGAGTTTGATTTGAGTGACACTAGTATGGTTGGACTCAAAATTGAATGGGTTGTCGGATTTTATTATTTTTGTTGGGTTCCGAGGTGCGGGCCCGGGTTTGATCTTTTTGTTGATTTTGGGCTTTTGGGTAAAGATTCGACCTCTATCAATTGGTATTGTTTCCTTAGACTTTATTTGATGTATTTGAGTTGCTTTTGGCTAGTTTCTAGCCGTTCGGAGGTCGGTATGCGTGGGATGGTATTTTTGGAGCATCGCTTAGCTTGCTCAGTATTGGATTTAGCTTGTTCGAGGTAAGTAACACTTCTAAACTTGGAGTTGAGGGTATGCACCCTTATTATACGTGTTATGTAATTTGTTTGGAGGTGACGCACATGCTAGGTGACGGGCGTGTGGGCGTGCACCGTAGAAATTGACACTCAGTCGATTCCGTAGAGTTGTATAGTCAATTAACTTGTATTTTTTAATGTATTCTTATGTGTTAGAGAAACTGAGTTGTGACTCTCATTAGAAATCATGCTTAGGAAATGTTGGTATTATTGGGACCCACTGTGGTTATTTCTGTTGCCAAATTATATGTATTAATTGTAATTTCGTACTCAGTCATATACATTCATTGCATATCATATCTCAGTCTCTGTTGTTATTTATTAATGCCTCATATCATCATTTTGGGCTAGTTTCATGACATTGGGAGCCCGAGAGACTGGAGAGATTGATGACTGAGTGAGGTCGAGGGCCTAATTGTGAGGTTATTGATATTATAGCACGTGAGTTGTCCGGGTGGATCTAGATATTGATACTAGGGCACATGAGTTGTCCGTGCAGCACGTGAGTTGACTGTGCGGATCCAGATATTGATACTATGGCACATGAGTTGCCCGTGCAGCACGTGAGTTGTCTGTGCGGATCCAGATATTGATACTATGGCACATGAGTTACCCGTGCAGCACGTGAGTTGTCCATGTGGATGCATGCCATGATTTGTTCATTATAGCACTTGGGCTGAAGGAGACCCTCCGGAGTCTGCGCACCCACAGTGAGTGTAGGTACCTATTAAGTGCGAGTACCAAGCGCGAGTGCCGAGTCATTGGGAGGACTGAGTGGATTTATTCTCTGAGAGTATGCATATGGTTATTCACTATGTTGTACTGCATTCGACATGCACACTTGACATACAGGCATAAAGATGCATTTTTTCTCATGTTTTACGGTATCACGTCGTTCATGACTTCTCATACACATCATGTAGGCATAGAGATGTATTTTCCTCATGCCATTTGATAATGAAACATTTACCAGCTAAAAATTTTTGGAAAGAAAATCACGATTTTACAAACTTACTCATATTTTGGTGCTTTCGGTGAAAGATTTGGGTTTTCACCACTATACTTGAAAAGCATGCCTATTTTTCGGAACTGTGAACCAGCTGAACATTATATCTCTGAGTTATTTCCTGCACCACTTTTATTATATTGTTATGAGCTGTTTTTGGCTATTGGTGTCGGACTTTGACCTTTGTCCTAGCTCGTCACTACTTTCAACCTAAGGTTAAGTTTGTTAGTTATTGAGTACATGGGGTCGGTTGTACTCATACTACACTTCTGCACCATCCATGCAAATGCTGGATGCTGATGTTGCTATGCACGGCGTTCCGATCATAGCTGTCTCTCGACCTTGGTAGCTTAAGAATTTTAATCTGTTCATGTATATTTCAGACAGATGATGTAATTTATTTCATACCAGCTTTGTAAATTCTAAATCTTAGAAGCTCACGATTTGTACTACCAATCCTTGGGAAATTCTTGTATAACCGCAGTTGTATTATCAGTTCTTTTCTTAATAAATCTCATTAAATTAGATAGTTATTAATCGGCTTACCTGACGGGTTGGGTTAGGTGCCATCACGACTAGTGGGACTTTGGGTCGTGAGAGAAGTAGCTCAAAAACACGGAAGAACAAGGTGATTTAAAAAAAAAAATTTCATAAAGGGCGATCCATCTTGATGATGAATTTCACGATAACAAGAAATCGAAATTAGTCGTTCGATGTATGCTCGTTCTCCCCTCTTCATTTCCCAATGAACATGTATTTTGTATATTTCTATAACCTCCCTGCTTTTTATTATACATGTATTTATGTATATTTGTCCGCACACACTGGTTTTTTGTTTGTACAATATTTTTTTTCTTTTTTGTATTTAGTTGTATTTATATGTATTTGAGTTCAGAAAATAACATTTTAAAATACACCAACAGTTCTATCATTGTATATATTGTATTTTGGATACAATGAAAATTCTATATTCATACATACATGTATTTATCTATACTTGAACTCAGAAATCACCTATATTAAATACAATGAATGTATTGTACCAACCTAGTTGTATTCATCTGTATTTTCAAGCATGTATTTATCTTTTTGAGGTGTTTGTATGTAGGAAACAAAATTCTTTGTTAAACACACGCCTACTTCATCGCCGCATATCAATTCCTACATTAACACCGACATAATCTCCGACCTCAAAGAAAAGCTTAGTCCAGAGCAGTACAAACTATTTGGTAATACCTATTTTGGTATATTCCTCGGTATGAAGCATTGTGAGGTTCAACATCAGTTGCTCAGATGCTTCAAGGTACTAGAGCTGGAAGAAAGTTCTCTTAACTCATTTCTCATACATGTGAACGGTACAACATTGTGCTTTTCACTCAATGAGTTTGCGGTATTTACTGGTCTAAATTTTGTTAGTGATGTTGAAGATTTTATGTTAAACACAAAGAGGCCTAACAGGATTGTGAAACCATACTTTGGCGCAGCAAAGACAGTTAGGAAGACTGATTTGGTAAAATGCTTTAATGACATGAATTACAGTTTTGACAACAATGGAGATGTCATTAAAATAAATATGTTTTGTTTAATACATACATTCATATTATCTAGTGAAAAGAATTGCACGATCATTCTAAGGCTACATTTTGACTTGGTCGAGAGCGGTAGATATTGTGATTACCCATGGGGTAAGGAGGCATTAATGCCCTTTTCAAATCTATTAACTGGCATGTCTCTTGCTATGCAAGTATAGTTATACGAGAGATTTTCAAAGGTCGACCCTAAAATTGCACTCCGACTTGATAACCAGATTCCTAGAATACTCAATTTGGAAGTCCACTGACAATCAGCCACCGTTTTCTTACTTGATGAACTGCATGTTCAACGACGAGGAAAACTGGATAATTTATTATTATTTAACTGACTGATATTATATACAACATATGTTTATGTAATTAAATATATTATTATAATTCAATTCAAAATACATTTGAATACAACATACAACTATATACATGATTGCACAAATACAAATATACAGCATATTACATAATACAGAAATACAGCTTTCACATTTAATACATTGTTATTAATTTTTACATAACATATGTGAATACAAGTATATACATGTCTACCCATATTTAGATATATAGTAACTTATGAGTGATATAACAATAGAGACTTACATTGAGTGTAATTTTGTTTTCAGATGAAATACAATAATATTCAACCAACGGCTAGAGAGCTTGCAGTTATTCAGGTGACTCCGGATGACACTGATGTAAACCAAAGTCATCTTTATACAGACCACAATGAGGAGGATTCTAATGACTTTAGTCCTACACCCCCTCTTCCGCTGAAGAAGAAACATGATGTAAGCATAAGTCCATCATCATCACCACCTCACAAGAAGCACAAACAACAACTAATTGATCTCTCACCTGCAAAGAGTCCAATAACACATGTGTCTACTAAACCTCATGCCAAGAATCCTCCTTTTTTGAAGATTGAAATCAAGGAGCCTGTATTGAGGGATAAGAAGCCAGTTCCTTCAAAGGCATCACGTCATATGGAAAACAAACGACACCTCTATCCACCATGACATACCAATTGATACTAAATCTGATGATTTGTTTATCTTGAGGGAGGATCTAAACTCATTCAAGAATATTGTAAATATTTTTAATACATATTCATATTTACAGTATATGTCTTCACTTTTCTATATATTCTAACCCGTTTCTAATTGTTGGTTTAATTATTAAGTGATGGGCGAGTCCACTTCTCTACGAACATTGATGAATGACCATTTCAAAAAGCTTTTTGAAGATATTAAAGCGAATTAGAACACAAAAACGGTATATAAAAGAAATAAATATACTAGAAGACACGATGGTGGTATCCAAAGGTCAACCAAGGACAACTTGTGTGACCATCCAAAAATTCGAATACAATATAATACAGCTGTCGTGAAGAGTTCAGAGTTTAAATTTGTTTTCATTGTTTAGTATATATATATATAGTGTAATGATTTATGTTTAATCAATTTATTTAGTTGTATTCATGATGGAGTTCTTTATAAATACACTAAAATACAATACTTTTAGTTATGTACATTATTGCCATATATAGATATACAGTAACATGCATAAGTCGGAATACTGTTATGTACATAAGAATACAGTGATATACTTGTGAATACAATTATATAATACATGTGAATACAGTTATATAATACATGTGAATAATGTTAAATACATTCGAATACAGTGATATACTTGTGAATACAGATATATAATACATTTGAAAACAGTTATATACAGGTCTGCCTACATACAAATATATAATTATTGTACTTTTTTAAATGATATACATGTTTGCCAACATACACTGAAATTGGTATTTTATGTTTTATTCTATTCTCCTGCACATATTTTCTTCAAATAAATATTATATTAATGTTCCATTATTCTTTATCTTAAGGGTGCGAAAAAGAAGTTGCCTACCGACATTCCTACCGATGGAGTTCCACATGGTAATTTAAGTGGAGAAACATTAAAGGCCGCTACAGAGCAGATTCCTAAGTGTGGTGATTTTAGAGATAAAGGGCCTACTGAATCTGAGGTGTCGAGTGTGATACCACCCAAAACTGCCGAGGATTTATCTGATGACCCAAATAGAATACAGTCTGATGTCCTACCTCTTGCCGCTCAAATGTCTGGAGAAATACATGCATCCCAATTTGAGTTGGCCGACGAGGACCTTTCAAGTAAGATTCCTGAAACAAGAATTATGATATATCCTACGGCTAAACTTCTTATGCAACATCGTTACATTTGCACAGGAATCGGCTTCCAAGTAGATGGAATTCTTCGCCCTACGAGAAAAACATCGACTCAGCCGATTAGTACCTTTGTATACAAATATACATTCTGATTTTCTCATTAATATACTATTAACTTTTATCAAACAATATTTTATATTACCATGTTCACTATAATTACATGTCCTTATTTATGACTCGGATGAACTGCATGTAGTTCAGTGAAGTTGACTCCCATTTTTGACAAAAAACATACTTTTCAAAATGATTTTATCACGGGGCCACATCATACTTTAGTCATTCAAGAATTTGAAAAATGGGTTCGTGATGGTCTGCTTGCTAAACACGATCAAAGCTTTGTTTGATGTATAATGTATGTTTTTATCTTTTATAATGTGAAGACTAATGCTAATTTTTTTTTATAAATTCTTTTAGAAAGGATAAGGATGGCCATTACAAGAAACATAGGTCAACACTACCTAAACTGTTGGATTTTGGAGTTCAGCGAGTCACTGACAAAAATTGGTTTTACCTTCTACCATTTGACAGGCAACTACGAATGACGTTGTAAGATATATCCCTTATATATTCAATGCACTTATATTCAATATATTCATTGTTTGTATTCACTACATTTCTATTTGTATTAAGTGTATTTTATTGTTGTATTCAGTGTATTTCAATTTTTATATTATATTATTGTATTCAATATATCCAATGTTTGTGTTCACTGTAGTCACTGTATTTCACTGTATTCAGTGTATTTTATTGGTGTATTCTGTGTACTTATCTGTTTGTATTTTACTATTGTATTCAATCTATTTACTGCTTGTATTTCGTTTATTTCAGTGTTTGTATTCAGTGTATTTCACTGTTTGTATTCACTGTCTATATTCTGATTTTCACTGTGTTTGTATTCAATGTATTGACTGTTTGTATTTACTAATCCACAGCATATTGATGTCATATTTTACTACTTGAGAAAGAAACGCAAGTTTGACAAAAGTAACACATTCAAATACACCATTATCGAATGTATATTCAAGACAAGAACTACTGAAATTTTCGACAAGTATAATGATACAAGTAATGATGCAAGTGTAGCTAGGGAAAAAGAGGTTGTATGCGAATACATAAGGGGCTACAGGTTGCTAGCTAATGTACCATGGCATACAGACGACAATATTTTGATACCAGTCAACGTGAAAGGGAAACTTCATTGGCTTTTGGTAGTTGTATAATTTAAGGACAGTTGTGTCAATATATATGACTCCCACCGATCAGCAGGTCATGATGCTTATGTCGGCTCTGAGATAGATAAGCTTGCTAAGCTTATACCTCTATACCTATCCATCAGTGGTTTTTACAAAGACAAGCAAGGCATAGGTTGGTCCCGGGAACCACCATACAATGACAAGGCATAAACTGATGCTTTTGATGTTGTGTTTGTTTCAAATGTGCCTCAACAACGATATGAGAGCATGTATGCATTTAATCCTTTTTTTTTTAATTGTTGTAGCATTTATAATCATATATATATGTCTTGTATTTAACAATTATCAATCTACATGTTTTAAAGGGATTGTGGGTTGTATATCGCAGCATATGCAGAGTATTTGAGCACTTGTGAATTGGTTCTGCAAAGAGCTTTTAATCCTAATTTACTACGGCAAAGTTATGGTGCACTCCTTTGGGATGATGCTATGCGGAAGTTAGATGCCGATGCGATAAACGACTATGAATCACCGGAAAAGATTGTTAGGCAAATCATAAAATCGGATACTACTATGAAAATAGTTATAGAATAGTTTTATGTTTTTCATATTGTATTTTCAGCTTATTACTGAATTGTTCATGGGTTTACGCAACCTTTATTTTGAATACATGAATATGTTTTTTTAATTACAACAACTGTTATTATGAATACATGCATTTTTTTTTATTCAACTTCCATATCAATTTCTCATGATTCAACAATCCATTTTATTTTTACTATTTTCTTAAAAAAGTGCTGAAAATAATGTATTCAAATGTAATTTTATTAATAGTATTTTAGATATTCTAAATACATGAATATTTTAGATCTTTCTGAAATTAATGTATTCATATTTAGTTATATTTATCTATTTTCGAAGTCTAGTAAAAACTTTGTCAAATACACTGATTGTACAGGAACAACTTACTGTATATATACATGTCTTGTATCCACTTTTTGCTACACTAATACATATATACATACAGGATTGTATGTGGATACATGTCATATAATAAATTTACGCTATATTGTTATACATATACATACATATATATGCATCAAATACATACAGCCTGCTTTAGTTAATACATCATTTTTTAATGCATCAGGAAACTTAACAGTAATGTATATAGTCATCTACATTTAAAAAAATCATCCAGGAACAATCAAATTGTAACGACCCAACCAGTCGTTTTGAGATCTAGCATGTCGTTCGGTGGTTCGAGGCCTTTAGTTACTTCGCTTTATGTATTATGACTTGTACGTATAGTCAGATTTAAATTTGGGAAGTTCGGAGTTGATGTTGAAGGAAAATTCTGAATTCGAAAGTTTTAAGTTAAAAGAGTTGACCAAGGATTCCAATAGGTTCGTATGATAATTTTGGAATTTGGCATATGTTCGGGTTAAGTATTAGATAATCCGGGAGCATTTCGGCATTGATTGTGGAAAGTTGGCATTTTGAAGGTTTTAAAATTTCCTACGTTTGAGTTGAAGTAAACTTTGGTGTTATTGATATTCATTTGGGATTTTGAGCCTAGGAATAGGTTCGTATTGTGATTTGTGACTTGTTCGCAAAATTTGGCGTTATTCCGAAATGTTTACGTGTGATTCAGATGCTGTAATGACTCGACCGGTCGTTTTGAGAGTAATATTAGCCCTAATCCTCTATTTATTGCTCCCTATACTTCATTTTGTGGTTATGTGACTTGTCGGGGTGCTTGGCATCGGGTTCATATGGGTTTCAGAGTGAAATAGGACACAGAGTCCCTAAAAAAGAAGTTTAAGTCGTAGGAGTTGACCGTAGATTGATTTGTATGAAGACAACTCCGGAATGGAGTTTTGATGGTTCCAATAGGTTCGTATGGTGATTTAGATCTTAGGAGCGTGTCCGGATGTTGATTTGGAAGTCCGTAGGTCATTTCGGCATTAATTGGCAAAAGTTGGAAAATTTGAATATTTTGGAAGGTTTGACCGGGAGAGGACTTTTTGATATCGGGGTCGGATTCTGAGGGTTGGAGTAGGTCCGTAATGTCAATTATGACTTGTGTGCAAAATTTGAGGTTAGTCAAACTTGATTTGATAGGCTTCGGCATCGGATGTGGAAGTTAGAAGTTCAAAAGTTCATTAGGCTTGAATCGATGCACAATTCGTGGATTTAGCATTATTTGATGTGATTTGAAGGATCGACTGAGTTCGTATGATATTTTAGGAACCCGAGGGCCTCCAGCGTGATTCGGACCTTGTTTGGCGCTTTTCGAATCATGTAAAGACTGCCTAAACTGATGTCTGGTTTCCTTCACTGTGTTCGCGAGAAAGGTCTCGCGTTCGCGAAGGGTACCTGGGAGGCAGGTGGAAACTTGTTCTTCGCATTCGCGAAGAAGCCCACGCGTTCGAGAAGAAGATTGGCAGACAGGAGTGGACCTCACGCGTGGTCTACGCGTTCGCTGGAAGGGCTTCGCGATCGCAAACCTTGAGAAACCTGGTCATCACGTTCGCGAGTGGACCCTCGCGTTCGCGTAAGAGGAAATTTGGGCCTGAAGTATTTTGTGCTTCGTGAACGCGAGGCAATTTCCGCATTCATGAAGAAGGATTTAACTAGGCAGCAAATTAAAATTTCAAAATCGAGGGTTTATGTCATTTTTCACCATTTGGACTTGGGAGCTCGAATTAAGGCGATATTTTGGGAGATTTTCAGAGGGATTGTTGGTGTAAGAGTTCCTAGCTCGTTTTTGATTAATTTCACTAATCTGTCTCTGATTTCTTCATTTGATTAAGGATTTAGATTGAATGATTTAGGGGAAAAGGTGTAAAGTTCTAAGACCGAATTCTTGAGTTTTGAAAGGCGAAAAGGGATCAGATTTGAATAATTCTTGTATGGCTAGACGAAATATCAATGGGTTCGGATTTTATGATTTTGGTCAGATTCCGAGATGTGGGCCCAGTTTGACTTTTTAGAGCGATTTTTGAATTCTTTGCTAATGTCATAATTTTATTATTTAAATTAGTTTCCTATAGTTATACTTATAGTATGAAATTATTTTGGCTAGATTCGAGCCGATCGGAGTTGGAAAATCGAGGGAAAGGCCTTCTTATCAATTGAATGAGCGAGGTTTGAGGTAAGTGACTTGTCCAACCTTGTATAGGGGAAATCCCCCTTAGGATTTGGTATATTTGTGACAATTTGTGATATGCAAGGTCCGTGTACGCGAGGTGACGAGTGCGTACACGGGCTATATGTTGAAATTTCGATTTTATCTAAGTAGTTTCCTTTTTTATGCCTTAACAGAGTTACTTTAGCATTTATAGTCATCATGTTTAGCCTAATTTCAACTGTCTACTTGTCTTACCTCTTATTTACAACTTGTGCTACATACTTAGTTGAATTACCTGCTTTCTTGATTCCATATTCCTTATTTAACCATGGGATTCTTTACTTGAAATTGCTATCCTTGAAATATCATTATTTCAGTTGTTATGTTTTGGTTTCCGTGATTATTGTTGCACGAGGTCTCTGCCGTGCGGTTGTTATTGTTTGCGTGAGGTTTCTGCCGTGCCATTGTGAATATTGATACGCATGCGGTGGTATATGGTCTTGGTATTGAAACACATGTGGTGAGATAAGGTGGGCTTGATATACGTTGCTAGTAGGGGAACTACTAGAAATCATGCGGTGTGATAAGGTGGTGTAACGGCCCGATGTGTTGTAGAAACACATAAGATACTAATTGTTTAGACTTGACTTGTTTTAAGAGCAAATCCCGCTTTGTAATTATGCAATTTTAACATTCTTGCGGGGTATGAGGTATAAGAATCTAATAATTAAGAAAAGAGTTCAAAAAGGCAAGTAATGCAGGATATGCGGTCGCATTTCTAACATGCGGACCGCATATCTTACATGGGCGTCGCATACTTGGACAGATTTCTAGGCAAAGGTTCATGTCAGAAATGCTGTCTGAAATGCGGACCGCATTTCAAGAATGCGGACCGCAAATTGCTGCCTGTATCGCAGATTGGAATAGAGAACTGGACAAGTTTTACGTCAAAAATGTGGTGAGAAATGCGGACTGCATTTCTAAAATGCGGACCGCAAATCTCACAGTGAAATCGCAGAATGAGGCAGTGTCTTGGGCCAAATGCCATGTCAGAAATGCGGTCCAAATGCGGACAGCATGTTGACTTTGCGACCAGAATGTGATCGCATTCTGGACACCTGAAATTTTATTTTGTCCCGAATTTTGACCCACTATAATTAGGAACTAGGAACCCTAACATGCAAAACCCCCCATATTTCGTCAATTGCCTCAGAAAAACTCACCAAAACTCCTCAAACCCTAGCTAATCAACCTCCAAATCAACTTGAAAACAACCCCAAAATCCGTGAGAAACATATCCAAATTATAGTCATCAACCTCCTATTTACCAGCCTAGCTTTCCCCATTTAAACCCACCAAGAACCAGCTGCAACTCGCCGGAAAATAGCCCCAGTTTAAGCTGAAAAACAACCGTAGAATCACACCCTTCAAACCCCAACATCTATTACAAGAAACCCTACTCTCTAACACCAAACACCCAGCTCAAATTGCTGCAAATTGTGCCAAGAATTGCAGTTGAATTAAGGCACCCTACAAGTTGTAGCTTTTTAGCTCCAATTGAGTTCGCCTAAAGTTCGTGAGCATTCCTAAGAGGTTGGACTCGAAGAATTGTTGGAAGTATAGGAAGTTATTGCGAAGCAAGTTAAGTGTTTGTTCTAACCTTAGCATGAGGGATTAGAAATCGTGTCTTGTTTGCTAAATTGCTCCTTGTTGAGAACAACGCATAGGCATGGTGACGGGTGTCTATACGTTGGTGTCACGCATGACCGTGGGTCGTGTATGGATAACCGTTGTGTGACTATTGTTTCGAATTATGGAATACTATCCTTGATTTGGTATCATGTGTTGCATGTGGGAGCGGGTGGCACGCCTGCCACGAGATATTGTGAATTAAGGGCCGGTGGTACGCCTACCACAAGGTTGCTTCATTTTAGTTGTTCCTTTTGGCTATGGTTCTAGCCTTCTTTGTTCGGTATAAAGTCGACGATTAACTAGACTAGTTGAGTGAGGAGTTCGTGGGAGTCTAAAGGGTCCAGTGTCAAAATTGTGGGTAGCGTCTAAGGAGTTCGTAGAGGTTTAAAGGGTCCAGTATCACATTAGTAGAGTCGTGTCTAGAGTTAATAAAATGATAATTGGGTTGGGAGGTTAATTGTAGGACTTCGATTGTAATTGAGTACTAATATTGATTGGGCTAAATAGGAGTCAAGTTTTGTTTGGCTATAGCTGAATTCCCCCTGGCCAGGATGATTGTTTGCTGTTATTTGTTCCCTTGCTGGGAAGTTGTTATGATGATTTGTTCCCTTGCCGGGATTTCTTGTGATTGTTGTGATGATGAAAGTGGGAGCGGGTGGCACGCCTGCCACGAGATATTATGAATGTGGGAGCAGGTGGTACGCCTACCACAGTATATATTGTAAGTGGGAGCGGGTGGCACGCTTGCCACGAGATATTATGAAAGTGGGAACGGGTGGTACACCTACCACAGTATATATTGTAAGTGGGAGCGGGTGGCACGCCTGCCACGGGATGTGATGTATGTGGGAGCGGGTGGCACGCCTGCCACAAGAGGTTACTGTAAGTGGGAACGGGTTATATGCCTGCAATAAGAGGTTACTGGAGGAAAAAGGGTGGATTGTATTACCTTTGATTGTGTTAAAGGCTGAATTGCAGTTTTCTTTCTTATTCATTGGTTATTCGTTTTGTTTTATTTGTCTGCAATATCGATGTATGTTTTCCTTTTCCCCGTTTAAATTGTTTATGTATTTTATCTTCTGCTGTGATACATATATGCTTAAAATTGCACAAGTTTATCTGGTGTCTGGTCCTAGCCTCGTCACTACCTCGCCGGGGTTAGGCCAGGCACTTACCAGCACATGGGGTCGGTTGTGCTGATACTACACTCTGCACTCTTTTTTGCAGATCTCAGTGCCGCAGGTTACGAACAGTAGGAAGCTTCCAGCCTCTGATTTTCAGGCAACCCAAGGTAGTTCTGCAGACGTCCGCGGATCTTGGAGTCCCCTGTCCATTTCTTGTATCTGTTTCTTCTATGTAGTCCAGAAACAGCATTTTGTTATATTCTTCAGACCCTGTTTGCAGTACTCTTAAATAGTCTGTGAAACTGTGACACTAGATCTTGGGTAGACCGTTGTGGATAATTTATCGGCAATAGTTGTGTAAAGTATTAACTTTGTGTTTATTTCGCTTGTTGAATTACTGCTTTTCAGTTGATGCATTTGTGATGTAATGAATTCGCAAATAGAAACGTGGTAATTAGTTCGATTGACTGGCGTGCCTAGTTTTCACTAGTAGGCGCCATCACGACGCCCGAGGGTGGGAAATTCGAGTCGTGACAGGTTGGTATCAGAGCCCTAGCTTTACATAGGCCTCATAGTTCACAGACAAACTCGGTAGAGTCTGAGGGATCGGTACGGAGACGTCTGTATTTATCCCCCAGAGGCTACAGAGTTAGGAAAATTTTCACATTGTTCATTCTTGTCGTGCGGTTTGCCTCTCAAATGCTAATTGGATTCCTACTCTGTTCTTTCGCAGATGGCGAGAACACGCGCTTCCTCATCTACCGCTCCGCAGCCCGAAACCCCAGCAACAGCTTCCACGCGGGGTAGAGGGCGAGGCCGAGGTCGTGCTAGGGATCGAGGCAGGGGCAGGACTCAGCCTCCTGCAGCAGCACCAGCGGCGGAACCTCAGATTGATCTTGACGAGGAGGTTCCGACCCCAGCAGCTCAGGTGGGCCCAGCTCAAGTCCCCGAGGGGTTTATTGCCACCCCAGTTCTTCAGGACGCTTTGGTCCGGTTGGTGGGCCTCAAAGAGAATGTCACCCGAGCGGGCTTACTTCCGGCAGCACCAGCCACTCCTCGGGCTGGAGAAGGGGTTCAGATTACTGCTACTCGTACTCCGAAACAAGTAGCTCCCCAGGCTCAGGTTCCAGCGGTTCAGCCAGCTGTGACAGTCCAGCTGGGAGCAGTAGCTCAAGCCGGCAATGGGGCGGCCATATCCGTCGATGCTTTATGGAGACTGGATAGGTTCACCAAGCGCTTCACCACTACCTTCAGCGGTGCTTCTTTGGAGGATCCCCAGGACTTCCTATACAGCTGCCACGAGGTCCTCAGGAATATGGGCATTGTTGAGACCAACGGGGTAGACTTCGCGGCATTTCGCCTGTCCGGATCCGCCAAGACTTGGTGGAGGGATTATTGCTTGACTAGGCCAGCCGGTTCGCCATCTTTGACTTGGGAGCAGTTTACAGAGTTGTTTCTGGAGAAGTTTCTCCGCGTCACTCAGAGAGAGGCTTATCGGAGGCAGTTTGAGCGCCTTCAACAGGGATCCATGACAGTTACCCAGTATGAGTTCAGGTTCATCGACTTGGCCCGGCATGCTCTCATCATGCTTCCTACAGAGAGGGAGAGTGTGAGGAGGTTTATTGACAGTCTCATTCAGCCGATTCGCCTTCAGATGGCTAAGGAGACTAGTAGTGAGATTACATTCCAGGAGGCGGTCAATATGGCCCGCAGAGTCGAGATGGTTCTGTCACATGGAGGTGGTCATGGGTCGGATAAGAGACCCCGTCATTCAGGCTGATTCATTGGTACTTCGTCTGGAAGCAGAGATTCATATGTTAGAGGACACCCTCCTAGGCCCTTTCAGTCAGCTCTCCAGGTTTCTCACAGTGTTTTAGGTAACCGCGGATCTCAGATGCAGTATTCCGATCAGCTGTCTATCAGTGCACAACCGCTACAGAGTTTCCAGAGTCGGCAACCTAAGGCTTGTTACATGTGTGGCAACACAAGGCATATTGCTAGGTATTGCCGTCGTGCTTTAAGCAACTCTCCACACCAGGATTCCCGTGTTATGACACAGGCACCAGATGTTCTACAGCCCGCCCAACTAGCTAGAGGTGGGGGTAGAGGTGCTAGAGGTAGAGGTAGGGGTACTGGAGGTGGAGCTCAGGTTGGCAGAGGTGGGGGCCAGCCAGTAGCAGGCCGTCCTAGAGATGTGGCTCAGGGTGGTGGGGCTCAGCCCCGATGTTATGCTTTTCCAACTCGGCCTGAGGTAGAGGCTTCAGATGCAGTGATTACAGGTACGGTTCTGGTCTGTGCTAACGATGCTTCAGCATTATTTGATCCAGGGTCTACCTACTCGTATGCCTCATCTTATTTTGCAACATATCTGGCCATGCCTAGTGATTCATTAACTGTTCCTGTTTATGTGTCTACCCCGGTGAGTGATTCCATTGTGGTAGATCGAGTCCATCGTTCCTATGCAGTAATGATTGGGGGTTTTGAGACCCGCATAGACTTATTGCTTTTGGACATGGTTGATTTTGATGTCATATTGGGGATGGATTGGTTATCACCTTACCACGCCATCCTGGACTGCCATGCCAAGACTGTGACCTAAGCTTTACCGGGTATGCCCCGTTTGGAGTGGAAAGGGACTCCTGGTCATTCCGCCCATAGCATTATCTCTTATATGAAGGCTCGACGTATGGTCGAGAAGGGGTGTTTGGCTTATCTGGCTCATGTTCGTGATTCCAGTGCTGAGGTCCTCTCTATTGAATCTGTGCCCATGGTTCGTGAGTTTCCCGAGGTTTTCCCATCTGACTTGCCGGGGATGCCACCCGACAGGGATATTGACTTTTGCATTGATGTGGCTCCGGGCACTAAACCCATTTCTATTCCGCCGTATCGCATGGCCCCGCCAGAGTTAAAAGAATTGAAAGAGCAGTTGCAGCACTTGCTCGAGAAGGGTTTTAGTAGACCCAGTGTTTCACCTTGGGGTGCACCGGTGTTGTTTGTTAAAAAGAAGGACGGGTCAATGAGAATGCGCATCGATTACCGACAATTGAACAAGGTTACAATCAAGAATAAGTATCCATTGCCGAGGATCCATGATTTGTTTGATCAGCTCAAGGGTGCCAGGGTATTCTCAAAGATCGATTTGAGGTCTGGCTACCATCAGTTGAAGATTAGGGCATCCGATGTCCCTAAGACAGCTTTCCGTACTCGGTACGGGCATTATGATTCTTGGTTTTGTCATTTGGGTTGACTAATGCCCGAGCAGCTTTTATGGACTTGATGAATCGAGTGTTCAGACCTTACCTGGATTCATTCGTGATAGTTTTCATCGACGACATCTTGGTATATTCCCGCAGCCAGGAGGAGCACGCGCAGCATCTCAGAATGGTTCTTCAGACTCTGAGGGATAGTCGGTTGTATGCTAAGATTTCAAAGTGTGAATTCTGTTTGAGTTAGGTTACATTTCTGGGTCATATTGTATCGGCAAAGGGCATTTAGGTCGATCCGAAGAAGATCGAGGCAGTCAAGGACTGGCCTAGGCCGGCGTCAGTTATAGAGATCCGGAGTTTCTTGGGACTGGCAGGCTACTATCGTCGGTTCGTGGAGGGGTTTTCATCTATTGCAGCCCCGATGACCAAGTTGACCCAGAAGGGCGCCTAGTTCAGGTGGTCGGATGAGTGTGAGGTGAGCTTTCAAGACAGCTTTGACCACGGCACCAGTGTTAGTCTTGCCCATAGGCTCAGGGCCTTACACAGTTTATTGTGATGCCTCTCGTATTGGGCTTGGTGTAGTGTTAATGCAAGAGGGCAAGGTCATTGCCTATGCTTCGAGGCAGTTGAAGGTTCATGAAAAAAACTATCCGGTGCATGATTTAGAATTGGCGGCCATAATTCACGCCTTGAAGATTTGGAGGTACTACTTATATGGCGTGCCGTGTGAGGTGTTCACGGATCATAAGAGCCTTCAGTACCTGTTCAAGCAAAAGGAGTTAAATTTGAGGCAGAGGAGGTGGTTGGAGATGTTAAAGGACTATGATGTCACTATCTTATATCACCCGGGAAAGGCCAACGTGGTGGTCGATGCCTTGAGTAGAAAGTCAGCCAGTATGCGCAGTCTTGCCTATATTCTGGTCGGTGAAAGACCACTTGCTTTGGACGTTCAGACTTTGGCCAATCGATTTGTGAGATTGGACATTTATGTGCCTAATATGATATTAGCTTACACGATCGCTCATTCTTCATTGTTGGAACGAATACGTGATCGGCAGTTTGATGATCCTCATTTGTGTGTTCTTAGGGACACGGTGCAGCGAGGGGGTGCCAAGCAGGTCACCTTAGGCGACGACAGAATTTTGAGATTACATGGTCGAGTTTGTGTGCCCAATGTAGAGGGACTTCGGGAGTTAATTTTGAAAGAGGCCCATAGCTCCAGGTATTCTATTCATCCGGGCGCCGCAAAGATGTATCGGGATTTACGACAGCATTATTGGTGGCATAGAATGAAGAAGGATATAGTTGCGTACGTGGCTCGGTGTTTAAATTTCCAGCAGGTCAAGTGCGAGCATCAGCGACCTGGTGGACTATTCCAGAGAATTGAACTTCCCGAGTGGAAGTGGGAACGGATCACTATGGATTTCGTTGTTGGACTTCCGCAGACCCGGAAGAAGCTCGACACAATTTGGGTCAGTGTTGACAGGCTGACCAAGTCAGCACATTTCATCCCTGTGGCAGTCTCCTATTCATCTGAGAGGTTAGCCGAGATTTATATTCGGGAGATTGTTCGCCTTCATGGTGTGCCAGTATCTATTATTTCGAACCGGGGTACGCAGTTTACTTCGCGTTTCTGGAGGGCAGTCCAATGGGAGTTGGGCACCCAAGTTGAGTTAAGCAGAGCGTTTCATCCTCAGACGGACGGACAGTCCGAGCGGACTATTCAAATATTGAAGGATATGCTCCGAGCTTGTGTTATTGACTTTGGAGGGTCGTGGGACCATGTTTTGCCATTAGCAGAGTTTGCCTACAATAACAGCTACCAGTCGAGCATTCAGATGGCTCCTTATGAAGCATTATATGGTAGGCGGTGTCGAACTCCTGTTGGGTGGTTTGAGCCGGGAGAGGCTCGGTTGTTAGGCACAGATCTGGTTCAGGAGGCTTTGAACAAGGTCAAAATCATTCAGGAAAGGCTTCGTACAGCTCAGTCCAGGCAAAAGAGCTATGCGGATCGTAAGGCACGAGATATGTCCTTTATGGTTGGTGAGCGGGTATTACTCCGGGTGTCGCCTATGAAAGGCGTGATGAGATTTGGGAAGAGGGGAAAGCTTAGCCCTACGTTCATTATTCCGTTCGAAATTCTTGATCGAGTGGGGGAGGTGGCTTATAGGCTTGCATTGCCGCCAAGCTTATCAGCCGTGCATCCAGTTTTTCATGTGTCCATGCTACGGAAATATCACGGCGACCCAACTCACGTGCTAGATTTCAGCACCATTTAGTTGGACAAGGACTTGTCTTATGAGGAGGAACCGGTAGCCATTCTAGACTTGGCTTGTTTTAAGTGCAAATTCCTCTTTGTAATTATGCAATTTTAACATTCTTGCGGGCTATGAGGTATAAGAATCTAATAATAAAGAAAAGAGTTCAAAAAGGCAAGTAAAGCAAGATATGCGGTCACATTTCTAACATGCGGACCGCATATCTTACATGGGCGTCGCATACTTGGACAGATTTCTAGGCAAAGGTTCATGTCAGAAATGCTGTCTGAAATGCGGACCGCATTTCAAGAATGCGGACCGCAAATTGCGATGCCTGTATCGCAGATTGGAACAGAGAAATAGGTCAAAAATGCGGTGAGAAATGCGGACCACATTTCTAAAATGCGGACCGCAAATCTCACAGTGAAATCGCAGAATGAGGCAGACTCTTGGGCCAAATGCCATGTCAGAAATGCGGTCCAAATGCGGACCGCATGTTGAGTTTGCGACTAGAATGCGATCGCATTCTGAACACCTGAAATTTTATTTTGTCCCGAATTTTGACCCACTATAAATAGGAACTAGGAACCCTAACATGCAAAAACCCCCTTATTTCGTCAATTGCCTCAGAAAAACTCACCAAAACACCCTCAAACCCCAGCAAATCAACTTCCAAATCACCTTGAAAACAACCCCAAAATCCGTGAGAAACATATCCAAATTATAGTCATCAACCTCCCATTTACCAGCCTAGCTTTCCCCATTTAAACCCACCAAGAACCAGCTGCAACTCGCCGGAAAATAGCCCCAGTTTAAGCTGAAAAACAACCGTAGAATCACTCCCTTCAAACCCCAACATCTATTATAAGAAACCCCACTCTCTAACACCAAAGACCCAGCTCAAATTGCTGCAAATTGTGCCAAGACTTGCAGTTGAGTTAAGGCACCCTACCAAGTTGTAGCTTGTTAGCTCCAATTGAATTCGCCTAAAGTTTATGAGCGTTCCTAAGAGGTTGGACTCGAAGAATTGTTGGAAGTCTAGGAAGTTATTGCGAAGCAAGGTAAGTGTTTATTCTAACCTTAGCTTGAGGGATTAGAAATCGTGTCTTGTTCGCTAAATTGCTCCTTGTTGAGAACAACGCATAGCCATGGTGACGGGTGTCTATACGTTGGTGTCACGCATGACCGTGGGTCGTGTATGGATAACCGTTGTGTGACTATTGTTTCGAATTATGGAATACTATCCTTGATTTGGTATGATGTGTTGCATGTGGAAGCGGGTAGCGCGCCTGCCACGAGATATTGTGAATTGAGGGCGGGTGGTACGCCTACCACAAGGTTGCTTCATTTTAGTTGCTCCTTTTGGATATGGTTCTAGCCTTCTTTGCTCGGTATAAAGTCGATATTTAACTAGACTAGTTGAGTGAGGAGTTCGTGGGAGTCTAATGGGTCGTAATTTCTTTTTAAATTGATTTCCTATAGTTATATTTATAGTATGAAATTTTTTTGGCTAGATTCGAGCCAATCAGAGTTGGAAAATCGAGGGAAAGGCCCTCTTATCGATTGATCGAGCGAGGTTTGAGGTCTAGTCTAACCTTGTGGGGGGAGAATCCCCTTTAGGTTTGGCATTGTTGTGACAATTTGTGATATGTGAGGGCCGTGTATGCGAGGTGACGAGTGCGTACACGGCTTAATGTTGAAATTCCAATTTTATCAAAGTAGTTTCCTTTTTATGCCTTAACTGAGTTACTTTAGCATGTATAGTCATCATGTATTGCCTAATTTCACCAGTCTACTTGTCTTTTCTCTTATTTTCAACTTGTACTACATACTTAGTTGAATTACCTGCTTTCTTGATTCCATATTCCTTATTTAACTGTGGGATTCTTTACTTGAAATTGCTATCCTTGAAATATCATTGTTTCAGTTGTTATGTTTTGGTTTCCGTGATTATTGTTGAGATGATTGTTTGGTTGTTGCACGAGGTTTTTGTCGTATGGTTGTATTTGTTGCACGAAGTTTCTGTCGTGTTGTTGTCATTGTTTGCACAAGATTTTTGTCGTGCCGTTGTGATTATTGATACGCATGCGATGGTATAAGTTCTGGATGTTGAAATGCATGCAGCGAGATAAGGTGGTCTTGATACGCATGGCTCGTAGGGGAACTACTAGAAGTCATGTGGTATGATAAGGTGGGCTAAAACGCGGGATGTTATTTCAGGGAAATGATTTTCAAAACTAAATATGAAGTCTCCCGTGGTGATATAAGGAAAGATTGTGAGATATTTACTTTTAGGACTACGAGGCGGTACCTCAGGAGTGCCTCTGTTGATTTCCTCTATTTGTTGTATTGTTGTTGTTGTTCTTCTTCTTCTTCTTCTTCTTCCTTAACTTGTAAGATTTGTGCTTTCCTTTCATGTTATATTTGTCTTTCTTTGATTCTGTGTTATTACCTTCCGTAAATTCTCATTGTTTCACTTCTCTATCATTTCATTATATTATGATATTTTCTGCTTTGTTTCTTATTATTTCCAGTAGGGCCTTGACCTGACCTCGTCACTATTCTACTGAGATTAGGCTTGGCGCTTACTGGGTACCATTGTGGTGTACTCATACTACGCTTCTGCACATCTTTTTGTGCAGATCCAAGTACTACCTACCAGACCAGGTATCAGTGAGCTAGTCCGTACGTGGCAACTTTAAGGTACATCTGCTAGTGTCCGCATATCTTGGAGTCCCCCTCTGTCTTTATCGTGTTGTTTCCTTATCCTCCTTAGACTCTGATGTGTAGGGATTTTTAGTATTTCTCCTTAGAGCTTGTGACTTATATGGGTTTTGCGAGTTGTTTATACTTGAGTTGTAGTTTTTATTTATCATAGTTGTTGATGTTTTGAGTTTTAGCTTAATATTTCAGTTATTCTGCATACTTATTAGGCTTACCTTGTCTTGGAGACTAGGTGCCGTCATGACATCCTACGGAGGGAAATTGGGGTCGTGACAGACGCGTTCGATGAAGGTTGAAGGTTTGAAACTTAAGGGAGTTTAAGAAATTGATTGATCCTTAATTCTTGGTTTCAATGATGTAATTTGTGTTCCAAGCCTTCGTATATGTTTACATAGGGTATATAAATTTGTTACAAAGATTGAACGAGGTTCCTCGGACCTCGGGTAAGTTTTGTGGTGGTTTCATACCACTTTTAGCCCTTTTGAAACTGTTGATAATTGGTATCGGAGGTGTGCTATGCAATCGTAGAGGTCTAGGCAGCGATCGCGAAGAGTAAAGTGAAATCCAGGCCTTGTGAATCGCAATCGCGAAAGGAAGGGTCGCGATCGCGTAGCAAGAATTTCTGCTGACAGTGGTTTGACTTCGGGAGATTATGTCCTGCAATCTATAAGGAATTCGGAGATGATCCAGAAATGAAAGTTTTAGACCATTGAATCTAGTTTTCCATAAAGCAAGCCGTTTATCATTTGAAAATTTGAACAAAACATTATGGCAATTATACTAAAGGGTGTCTGTGAAGAAGAAAGTAAAAATTTGTACATCGTGATCGCATGATTTTGGCCGCGATCGCGATGAAGAAAACGATGCTAGAAATTTTGTTAACCGCGATTGCATGGATAACGACCGTGATTGCGAAGGAGGAGGCCTGGCAGGTAGGTGTTTTAAACATCTAATTTCGGGATTTTGAGCTCATTTTCTTCACGTTTAAGTTCTTGGAGCACATGTGGGGAGATTTTGGGGCGATTTTTGAAGATCATTTTCGCCATATATCATGAGGTAAGTTATTACTACTTGTTGTAAGATAAATACATGGATTATATATGGATTTAAACATGGAATTTTGTAGAAATAGTGGGATTTGGATGAAAACCTAAAATTTTATTTTTTTGGATTTTGACCACGAAATTGGGCATGAAATTAGGAATAAATTATATATTTGAGTTCGTGGTGTTATGGGTAGTGTTTATCTTTGAAAATTTTCAGAATTCGGGCACGTGGACCCCGTGGGTTGACTTTGTTGATTTTTCGAGCGAAGTTGAGAATTATGATAAATTGATTAATTATGAGTGTAGGAGTATATTTTTATTGGTTTTCATGATTGTTTGACAAGTTTGGGATCGATGGGCATTGGTTTGAGGTGCTATTGAGGCGATGGAGCCGATTATGGAACTTTAGAGCGAGGTAACTCTCCTGTCTAACCATGTGAGGGGAATATTACCCCATAGGTGTTATATTGGTTGTGTGATACATGTTGTAGGAGCTACGCACGTATGAGGTGAAGAGTGTCCATACGTATGCTAGAATTCCTTATTATGTTCGGGTAGACTTAGACTCACGCCATGCTATAATTGTACTATTTGAGTTATTATTGCCTGTTTAATCGCTTTAATTCGTATTACGACCTGAGACTAGACTCGTGTAGAGTAATGGACTCGCTACTTTAGATATTTGACGAGCTACTTGATTAGCCGTAGAAATTGTACCTACCTTACGGAGTTCTCCCGCGTTGTATGTTTTCATCGGAAAGTTTTCTTGAATTTTATAAGTCATGCGTATATTCGTGAGTGGGGTCAAAGACCCATAAATGCTTCATATTCTTATGGGATCAGGCTGTTCACCTCGGCAGGATATTGTAACACACTCTTATGGGATTGGGCCATTCGTCTCGGTAGGATATTGTAACACACTCTTATGGTATCGAGCTGTTTGCCTCAGCAGGATATTGTAACACACTCTTATGGTATCGGGTCGTTCGCCTCAGCAATTCTATGAAACACTCTTATGGGATCGGGTCGTTCGCCTCGGCAGTTTTATGAAACACTCTTATGGGATCGGGGCGCTCGCCTCGGCATAATAGTGTGAAATACATGATAAGGAGTCCGCATACTTATGAGTTTTCCTAACTTGAGATGTGACCGTTTATTTGGTATTGACCATTACATATTCCATTTGAGAGGTCCGCTATTTGAGGACTTTATGTTCACTGTTCAGCTGTAGACCGTATTATTTGCTTATATCTGTACTTATTGTTTACTTACCATGTTTCATACTTGTCTACTTATTTATATTTGATTTACTGGACCATTAGTAAGTGTCAATATCGACCCTTCATCACTATCTTTTCGGGGTTAGGCTAGATACTTACTGGGTACGCATTGATCTACGTACTCATGATGCGCTTATGCACTAAATTTGCAAGATCTGACAGGTTCATTCGCTGGTCATTTGGGCTCGTAGGTGCAACTGCTGAGGGGACTTTATGGTGAGCTGCATTCTATGCTACGATTCGCAGCACATAGAGTTTCCATCATAATTATTTACTTTGTTCTATCTATCTTGTATTCCAGACAGATGTTGTATTGTTATTGTACTTCCTAGTAGATGCTCATGCACTTGTGACATCAGGTTTTGGGATGTCCTAAAACTTATTTGTGGTTTTGCTTAGCATTGAAACACTTTTATCATTATTTCTACTTAAATTGTAAGTTTCCATGATTTCAATTCACTAAATTCTCTATCTGATAAAAATTCACGATTTTGAAAATGATAAAAGGAATAATTTAGTTGGTAGTTCACAGTTGGCTTGCCTAACGGCGACGTTGGGTACCATCATGACCTATATTGAGATTTGGATCTTGACACAAATACATCTAGTCTAGAAACCAATAAGTAATACAGAGTCTTTAACACATTCACAAACAGGGATTGAAGGAATTAAAATCAGAACATCAACTAATTCCTACGTGGGGAATTTCTACAAGTACGCTTATTATGTCCACCCTACCCAAAAATACTACACGAATATTGGCTCTTCTTTCGAAGCAATTCACTTAATTGCTTATCGCGCTTCATCTTTGGCCTTCCAAGAGGTCTCTTCTATTTGAGTGGTAAGAAAACTTCCTCTGATATATGTGCTGGTATATTCCATTCACTTCGGTCAGGGAGAGGATACACGAGGACCTCGTATATCACTACAATAGTCTTTGGTTTGTAATAGTCTGAGCAATAATCATCCGGCATTAGAAACTTGATTTTCAAGATAGCTCAAGCATGTGGGCATGGTACTCTTCCACTTGGAACCTCCTACAACTGTAATTTTTCTTTTGGATGCAAATGATGCGATGCCTTCCTTCATCATTCACCATGTGCAAGTGTTCAGTCACTGGTACAACAAAAACTTTAGTTGTGGACATATGTACAAAACATATATTTAATTTTTCCATGAATACATGTGGTACATACTGTATGCATGAATACAGGCAGCGTGTATATATATACTGTCTCAATATACACAAACAGTCAGGACGTATCCAAACAATTTATATGCATGTATCAGAATTTACTTGTATTTATATATGTACTAATCTATCAAATTGCAACTTTCTTATATATTATACCATAATGATAAATAACATGTACATTATACCAATTGAATACATGCTTTCAATAAATAGGCAATATTACAGGCTGTATTCATCCTGAGTAAGTACATGATGTATTCATGTATCATAATTTCAACAATGCAAGTAATTATAGCAAACTAATGAAAACTTACAGTCATATGTGTTGACAGTGCCCCATTCAAGAATCTCTTGATATTTTTTTCCCAAGCGTTGTGTACATGTGTGAATCTTCCTTTCGATTGCTGCAATTCCAACATCCAAACATCTTCTTAACTTCTTCTAGGAAGTCATATATTGGCAATTCTCTTACTGATATAAGTGCCGAATTGATTGACTCAGCAATATTTGATGTCATAGTCCATTCATGGTTAACAGGTGCATACAACCTAGCCTACTTTTCATATCTAGGGTCTTTCACCCGAATATACACTTTTTCTATTAGACTATCAAATTCATCCTGGGTGTATGCTTTTGCCATTGAAAAGTATACCTTGCTCAACTTCTCATGACTCTTTTTGAGCTTCTTGTGTATGTTGTTCCATAGATGCCATATACAAGCAAAATGGGGTACAGTAGGATACACTCTGGATACAGCTTTGATGATGCTCTCATTCCTATCTAAACAATGAATATGTTTTCCCATTCGTCATCAGTTACTTTGAATTTCTCAAAGAACCACAACAAAGAAGCATCATTCTCTAAATCAACTACACCATATGCTAGTGCCAGTATATGTTCTGTAAATACAATTGCATACAAACAAAAATAATCATTAAAGCTGTATTAAATAATTAAATAGCAACTTTTATGTTAGTGTAACTTTATGTATGTTTTTTAATTGACTAACTTGCACCATCCAACGTGCTAGCCGAAACAAATGTCCCTGTGTATGCTGATTTTAGGTGGCTGCCATCCACAACGACGATGGGTCTACAATAATCGAATCCCTTTATAAAAACATGCAATGATATATACAAATAAACGAACTCATTTTTAGGAGATTTTTCCATTCTAATATGTGAACTAGGATAAGTTGTATCTAATGTATGAGTACCCTGGTAATTTATTGTATGAATCAGCCGATTCACCCCTCAGGAAATTCACTGCCTTTTCTCTAGCACGCCACGCCAACATGTAACCAACATCAACACCAAAGTCCAATTTCACATCATCAATTACATCTTTTGGCGTGTATTTCCTCTTATGAGAAGTAAACTTGGACCTAATCATTCCCCCAATCAACATACCGGTTGCTTGACGTTGCTCATATACCTTATCCTTCAACGGACATGTATGCTTATCATTGAACTCCCTCACTTTTAACATTTATGATTTGTTAATACTAGAAGTCGTAAATTTCTATTCACAATGCTCAGAAATACATAACAAGGTACAGCTGCAAATAAAATTTTGATACACATACAATTGGTTATGTTGGCATATGAACCAAATCGATACCCAACAACTGAGCCTCTCATGGCTCAAACCAACCAATTGGTAGCTATTTTTTAGGCAAACTCCGTAAGCGGCAAGAACTAATCTGAATGGTACGCTCGGACTATCCTTCCGTCTGGGGGTGAAATTCTGTACTCAACTCAACTTGTGTGCCTAAATCACATTGTACGGCCCTCCAAAGTGCAATGTGAACTGCGTTCCCCGATCAGAAATAATAGACACCAGCACACCGTGCAGACGAACAATCTCGCAAATATAGATCTCTGCCACCTGCTCCGAAGAATAGGTAATCGCTACTGGAATAAAATGTGCCCACTTGGTCAATCTGTCCACAATCACCCATACAGTGTCAAATTTCTTCTGAGTCTGTGGGAGCCCGACAACAAAATCCATGGTAATACACTCCCACTTCTACTCAGGAATCTCAAGCCTCAGAAGAAAACCACCAGGCCTCTGATGCTCGCACTTCACTTGGTGACAGTTCAAACACCCAGCTACATATGCAACTAAATCCTTCTTCATCCTTCTCCACCAATAATGTTGCCTCAAATCCTGATATATCTTGGCGGCACTCGGATGAATGGAATAACTCGAATTGTGGGCCTCCTCAAGAATCAACTCACGAAGCCCATTCACATTGGGCACACAAATCCGACCCTGCATCCGCAAAAACCCAACATCTCAAATGTAACTTGCTTGGCAGCGCAGTGCCGTACTGTGTCCTTAAGGACATGCAAATAGGGGTCATCATACTGATGCTCTCTAATGTGCTCATACAAAGAAGATCGAGAAACCGTGCAAGCTAGAACCCTACTAGGCTCCGAAACATATAACCTCACGAACTGGTTGGCCAAGGCTTGAACATCTGATACTAGCGGTCTCTCACCAACTGGAATATACGCAAGGCTACCCATACTCACAGCCTTTCTGCTCAAGGTATCGGCCACTACATTGGCCTTCTCGGGATGATACAAAATGGTGATATCATAGTCTTTTAGCAGCTCCAACCACCTCCGCTGCCTCAAATTGAGATCCTTTTGCTTGAACAAATACTGAAGACTCTGATGATCCATGAACACCTCACATGAAACGTCGTAAAGGTAATGCCTCCAAATCTTTAATGCATGAATAACGGCTGCCAACTCCAAGTCATGAATAGGGTAATTCTTATCCTGAACCTTCAACTGCCGCGACGCGTATGCAATCACCCTGTCATCCTGCATCAATACTGCACCGACCCCAACACATAATGCATCATAATACACCGTGTAAGATCCTAAGCCTGTGGGAAACACCAACACTAGCGCTATAGTCAAGGCAGTCTTGAGCTACTGAAAGCTCAACTCACATTCATCCAACCACCGAAATGGGGCACCATTCTAGGTTAATCTAGTCGGCTGCGTTGGATTAAAACCCCTCCATGAACTAGTGATAATACCCCAGCAAACCCAAGAAGCTCCAGATCTCTATAGCTAAAGTAGGTCTAGGCCAGTTTTGAACTGCCTCAATCTTCTTAGGATCCACCTTTATGCCATCGGCCGATACAACATGCCCCAAAAAGGCGATTGAGTCCAACCAAAACTCTCACTTTGAAAATTTGTCATATAACTAACTCTCTCTCAGAGTCTGAAGTACAACTCTAAGATGCTACTCATGCTCCTCTCGACTGCGAGAGTAGATCAAGATATCATTAATGAATACGATCACAAAAGAATCCAAGTAGGGCTTAAATACCCGGTTCATCAAGTCCATGAATGTTGCTAGGCATTTATCAAGCCAAATGACATCACTAGGAACTTGTATTGTACGTACCGAGTCCGAAAAGCTGTCTTAGGAACATATGATTCCCTAATCTTCAACTGATGGCAGCCAGATCACAAATCAATCTTCGAAAATACTTTTGGCACCCTAAAGTTGAACTAATAAGTCATCAATCCTCAGCAGCGGATACTTGTTCTTGATAGTGACTTTGTTCAACTGCCGATAATCTATACATATCCTCATCGAATCATCCTTCTTCTTCAAGAACAACACGGGCGAGACACTAGGTTTGATGAATCCCTTATCACGCAAATCCTGCAACTGCTCCTTCAGTTCCTTCAACTAAGGTTGTGCCATGCGATATGGTAGAACGAAGATATGCTAAGTGCCCGGAGCCAGGTCAATACAAAAATCAATATCCAGTCGGGTGGCATCCCTAGCAGATCTATGAGAAATACCTCTGGAAAATCACACAGAACAGGTGTTGAATCCATGGAAGGAACTCCGTACTAAAATCATGAACATAGGACAAATATGCTAGACACGCCTTCTCGACCATATGTTGATCTTTCACATAAGAAATAACCTTGCTAGTAGAATGGCCAGGAGTCCCTCTCCACTCTAATCGAGTAAACCTCGGCATGGCTAAGGTCACCGTCTTTGTGTGACAGTCTAATGTAGCATGATAAGGTGACAGCCAATCCATACCTAAGACAACATCAAAGTCCACCATATCAAGAAGTAAGAGATCTACACTAGTCTCAAGGCTCCCGATAGAAACCACACACGAGTGATAAACCCAATCTACAATAATAGAATATCCCACAGGCGGGGACACATATACAGGAGCACTCAAAAAATCACGAGGCACAATTAGATATAAAGCAAAATAGGACAACACGTAGGAATAAGTAGAACCCGAGTTAAATAGGACTGAAGCATCTCTATGGCAAACTGGAACAATACTTGTGATGACGGCGTCAGATGAATCTACCTCAGGTCTAGCTGGGAATGCATAAAAATGGGGTTGGGCCCCACCACTCTAACCTTCGCCCCTGACCCCGCCTCTAGCTGGTTGTGGGGGTGGTGGAGCAACTGGTGCCGGCATGATGGACGAGAAGCCTGCTAAGTTCTGCTGCTCGACAATCTAGGGCAATACCTCCTGATGTGACTTATGCCCCCACACTCAAAACACTCTCTCGGTTGTTGAGGCTGCTAAATCTAAGACTGACCCAAACCGCTCAGATAGCTATTGTAGCAACTCTAAAACGATGATGCATTGATAGGAGCTGAAGGTGCACTGAATGTTGCCTGCTCGGAACGAGACTCATAAGAACCACGACCGCCCAAAGCACTGTAGGCTACCTGAAGAGCTGACTGAATCGGCCTAGGAGGATGCTCTCTACCAAAAGAGCCCCTAGATGTCGACCCTCTATCCTGACCACGAACCATCTCGATTCGTCTAGAAATCTCTATGGCCCTCTAGAAAGAAATATAATCCCCCATCTCCTTGGCCATCTGAAGTCTGATGCCGAAGGTAAGACCAGCAATAAACCTCCTCACCCTCTCCCTATCCGCAGGAATCAAAATAGCTGCATGCCGGGCCAGGTCCATAAATCTGGTCTCATACTGGGTGACGGTCATGCCACCTTACTGGAGGCACTCAAACCGCCTATGGTACTCCTCCCTCAGAGTGAAAGGAATAAACGTCTCCAGAAATAGCTGTGAAAATTAATCCCAGGTAAGTGAAGGGGAATCGGCTGGTCTGCTCCGCTCAAAATCCTACCACCACCTCTTGGCAGAGTCGGTCATTTGGAACACTGCAAGGCCAACCCAATTGGTCTCAACAATACCCCTGTTGTGCAACACCTCATAGCGACGGTCCAAGTAATCTGTGAGTCCTCAGAGGGTGCACTGCTATAATAATTAGGAAAGAGCTTGGTGAACTTATCCAACATCATCAATCCCTCATAAGACATCGCGGGCCTCTTCCCGGGCTGTGAAGATTCTACGGGCTAAACTTCTCCAACTATTGGAGCAGTCGGAGTCTGATATAGGGGAGCCATCTGCTCCAGGGTGTGAGTGGCTGGAGTTTGTGCCCCTCCCCTAGCCTGAGAGATGGCTGGTGCCATAGGAAATGCTCCGGTCTGAGCCACACTCTCCATGAGTCCAACTAACCGGACTAGAGCGTCCTGAAGTATGGGAGTGGCTATGAATCCCTCTAGGACCTAAGCGGGTCCGACTGTTGCAGCCTGAACTGGGATCTCCTCCTCATGGTCAGGCTGAGGCTCCACCGTGGGTGTTGCTGCTGCTCGTGCTCTAGGCTAAGCTATGCCTCTGCCTCAGCCATAGCCCCTACCCCTGGCAATGGCTGCAACAGGGGGCTCTGGCTCCTGCCCCCTGTAGACTATGTGCAAGCTCTCACCATCTCCGACAGAACAAGAATAGAATGGTTCAAACTTCAATAATGGAAATAAATCGCACGATAGAGAAAGAAAGAGGTTAAATTTTTCCTAAAGCCTTATCGCCTCTGAAAGATAAGTACAGACGTCTCTATACCGATCCTCCAGACTCTATCAAGCTTGCTCATGACTGGTGAGACCTAGGCAACCTAGTGCTCCGATACCAACTTGTCACAACCCAAAATTCCCAGCCTCGGGACCGTGATGGCCCCTAACATTTCACTTGCTAGGCAAGCCAACGTTAGCTATATCTGTCAGCCATTTTTAACAATTTCCAAATGTAATGACAATGATAAAACTGAATAGTCTGAAATAAGGAAATAAACAAATAAGTGGTGAAATCCAAATACAAATCCCGGAACTAGTGTCACGAAAACATGAGCGTTTAGAGTACTACAGATAATGGTCTAAAATAAACATAATTGTCTGAATCAAAATAAATATCTAAAAAAGATGTAGAAAGAGACGTCAGGGCTGCGGACGCCGTCCAGCTATACCTCATGTCTCACTGATAGCTAGATCCAAGTAATCTCACTTAGTGCAGCTGGGACCAACTTCGGTATCTGCACAAGAAATGCAAACTGTAGGATGAGTACAACCGACCTCATGTACTAGTAAGTGTCAAGCCTAACTTCGACAAAGTAGTGACGAGGCTAAGGCGGGTCACTTACAAGAACCTGTACGCAATAATAATAATAACAGAAAAGACAGAAATAAAAATAAAGCAGTATTCATAATAATGAACTCAAAATCTAACTACCAGAGGGCCTAGAATAACAAGTCATATAAACTCATCTCAAATACCAAGGCCAATCCAACAATCACAAACAATGTAACTTTATACAATCCGTTGCGGCGCGCACTCGATCCCACCACATCATCATCTGTTAATATCATAATCTGTCTTTATTCCACCATTTAAACTCATTACCTTTCAATTTTCGTTGTGGCGTGCAGCCCACTCCCCAAACAATTTCAAATATGAATAGCAATCCAACAACCAAAATTTACAAGAAGTTCTACATCAAGAGAGAAAATGTATGAAATAACGGAGAATAGCATGATAATCAAGAATCTCTAGCAACTGAATGCTTCAACTTGACCACCTCAACAGTATCTACCTATTAACAAATCACACAATAAAATTACATTATTGAAAGCAATAAATGTTACGAAACTATAAGACAAGCAAGACATAGGACAATTTAGATATGCAAAAAAAGCAAATAGAGACAAGTAGCAAATAAGCATGGAATTATGGAAGGAATGGACAATTTAATACAAGAAATACGAAATGGAAATTAGCAAATATGGCATGGAAGTCAAATAATCATATAGCAATTAAGGCATGAAACAAGATATACCATGAAGTGACAAGGACAGGGAAGCAAGTAATGTAACGGCGCATATACACTCATCACCTCGCATATACACCGTTTCACACGTAATTTACATAACAAGTAGTTCAAGGGTTCCTAATTACCTCAAATCAAGGTTAGAACCAACACTTACATTGCTCCGCAACTCAAGCAATAAGTCAACCATGGCCTTGCCTTTTGAACAAGCCTCCAAACTACCCAAATCTAGCAAATTATTGACCAAATGATTCAAAATAAGCATTAGAAACTATCCACAATGAAAGAGTTTCAATTTAGATTGGTTTTAAAAAATACAACCCCGGCCCGCTTGGTCAAAATCGAGATTCGAACCAAAACCTGATTAACCATTCACCCCTCAGCCTAGTTATGTGGTTTGTTTCGAAATCCGATCCCAATTCGAGGTCTAAATCTCAATTTTACAAAAAACCCCCAATTCTACCCAAATTCTCTTCCATGAAAATCCTAATATTGATGTTGAAATCTCATAAAATGTAATGGGTAATTAAAAAGAAATGGATTAAAGTCACTTACCAATGAAATTTAGGAAGAAAAATCTCTTGAAAAATCGCCTCTAGGGTGTTTAGGGTTGAGAAATTGTGAGAAATGAGCTAAGTCTTGTTTTTCCCCTCTTTTACCCAGCTGCGGATGTTGCAATTGCGATATCTTGTTCGCAATTGCGAACATCGCAAATACGAGACAAGGATCGCAAATGCGAACCCTAGCTTAGAGCTACAGAAGTCGCAAATGCAAAATTTGGTTCGCAAATGCAAACTCCCAATCTTCGCAAATGCGGACCAATCCTTCACTTATGCGAAGATAATCTAAGAACACACTGAGCCACACATGCGACTTTGTCATCGCAAATGCGATCATTGTTCATTCGCAATTGCAAACATGTTCCTAGCAAATGCGAGGCTACCTAAATCAGCCCATGCTAGCAAATGCGAACACTTGTTCGCAAAATTGAGACTCGCAATTGTGAGCTAAACCTTGCAAATGCAAGATCTGCAGTAGAGCACCAGCACTAGAAGTGCACCAGCTATTCCAACCTTAACCAAACTCGTTCGAAACACGTCCGAAACTCACCCGAGCCCTTCAGGCTCCAAACCACACATGCACACACGTATAATAACATCATACAAACTTGCTCGTGCAATCAAATCACCAAAATAACATCTAAATCTATGAATCAATCATCAAAACAAATGAACTTTCAAAGTGAAACTCAAGAACACTAAAATCACATTTAAGCGTCTGAATCATGTCAAATGAATTTCGAATTGAACCAAATTTTGCAGACAAGTTTCAAATAGAAATATAGAATTATTCCAAGTTTTAATATAAAAATACGAACCCGTTAGCTAAGAAGTCAACTTACGGTCAAGCTTAGTAATTTCCAACTTTCAAAAATGCTAGTTTTTGGAAAAATGAGTCAAAACAAGTTAGGGACTTTAGAATTAAATTCCGAGCATATGCCCAATTTCGAAATTTTTATACAAAATGTTGACTATAGTCAACTCAAGTCATTTTTTAAGGCAGAATTTCTTTTTTTTTTAATTTTTCACATAATGATTTTTCGATTTAGGACATGGACTACGCACAAAATTGAGCGCTAAACGGAGCTAATCGAGGTCTGGGGACACGAAAATAGAGGCTAAATCTCAAAATGATCTATCAGGTCATCACACTATTACTTCGGTTTGGCGCTACTTTCTAGTTCAAGCTATTAAAATAGTTTTATAAGATTTGGTTCTCAATTATGTCTTGAACTATTTTACGTCACCGTGGTTCAATATTATTAGAATTGCTATACTACAGTTAAGGCAGTATTGGAAAGAAGAGAGAAAAAAAGAAAAGGGTGTAATTGAATCCATTATTTAAGGCACTAATGAATTTTATATGGAGAAATGCAGCAGAGAATAGGGAAAGAAGAGGGGAAAGAAAAAAAAAAGGGATGGAACTGAATCCCCTAATTTAAGGCACTAATAATGGATTGTATATAAATTGTAAGCAATCCTTGTTTAGAGCGGGTAATATACAAATAAAGATAATTTTGATAAATAAATTTTAAATATTGATAGGAACAAAAAAATCTCTTGTACTTTTTCCGAAGAAATGAGGATTCTCTTCCAATTTAGATGATGCACTTTGATTGGCCATGAGTTTAAAAAAGAGAAAAAAAAACTTATAAAATATGTAATCTAAAACAAGTCATAAATAGTTGTATGGTTATGAATCATCTCATTAATGATAAAATAAAAAATCTAAAGTTTAAATTATTTTTAAATATCTTAATAATATTATTTTGGGAATAAAATGAAAAGGAAGGTGCATCACATAAATTTTGATAGAAGAAGTCTCTTTTTGGAGGTTAATACCTTTTTCTTTCTTTAGATGACAAATATAATTAAATAAATTAGCTAAAGTGTTGGACAAATTTTTGAGGAAGAAGAACCTCAAATTAGAATTTATTAAATATAATATATATAGTTCGAATATCTTCATGTTAGCAAAAGGCCCCATTAACCATCTGTACATACAGTCCACACCACCTATACATTGGTCATCTTTAAAAAGTATAAGTAGTTCATAAGTCTTTTCTAAGTGTAAAACTGTTTATCTTTGGCGTCGGATAACAATTGAATTTATACGTGATTTTAAGGATACGTGATTTAGTTTTATACAAATACGAATAATATAATAAAAAATTAAAATCGGTACATAAATGGAGAGGGAATGCAAACCACAAGCCTTGGATAATCCTGGCCTTGACTAATTCCTCCAAGATGAACAGTAAATATAAACGAAATATGATGAATAAAGTAATGTATAAAATAACGAAAGCAGACTTCTTTTCTTTGTATTGATGATTGTTTTTTGTGTGATGTCCTAGAACAATTACATTGCCCCTTTATATAGCGTGGGGATAATCCTTTATACAAGGCAAGAATCTGTTTACTAGGTAAAATATCTCTTGATGTGCTGATTTAACGGTCTTATTGATTGATGCCGTGATTCCCACCGAGATACTTACTTATCACGGGATTTTCGGTCCTTTCGTCATTCAAATTTGATGACTTACCCTAGGACATTTCTCGGAATCGAGCTCAATAGGTTCATCTCGGGTACCATGGCTTCGAGTTCTGATTCGATGTTGTTCGATCTCGACCTTCGATCTTTGATACCTCGATATTCCTGCTTCGATGTTATTCGGTCTCGCTCTTCGATCTTTGATATCTTGATCTCGGTTTACCGAACAGTAATTATGATTGATACCAACCGTATAAACTAGAGCCCGATTTGTCCCCATGTAGGCGGTCCGAGTTCGATCCCATACAGATAGTCCCCTCGTTTGTTGGAGAGTAATGACGAAAAACTATATGAGCCGCAACTTTTTGGTTAGGTTGAATGGCGACATACTTATGACGCGTGTGACATAGAAGTCGAAGCGTCCCATCAAAAGAAACGAATCATCATATTGATAAATGACGGTGGGACTATGACGTACGTGGTACGTGTCGAAAACGTCTCATCAGAGACAAACTTGGGACAAACCTCTGCAACATCAGTACATGCTAATTAGTGCTTCGTCGCTTTGGGATGCGAACCGCCGCCTTTAAGGGGCTATAAATACCCTTCTCCATCTTCACTTTCAGGAGCTTAAGCTATCTGAACGTTTGAACCGTTCCCTTCTTCAAAATTCTCTAAGTTTCCTTGCAAGCGATCTCCCTTTTGTTCTTATCTTACTCCCGCATCTTTTAAATTCTTTATCTCCTAATTAACAATGGTGAAAACCTCTAAATCTGTTCCTCAGAGGCAGACCCCTTCTTCTTCTCAACCCATTGAAAATCCTCAACCTGTTGATGTTGAGGAAACCATGGTTGAACCTCCTTTGAAGGCGTTTGTACCGACTGGATGTTCAATCGGTGCCGACTTTAAAGTAGATAAGACCTCTTTAGTACCGGGCCGGTGTGAACCGATCACTAGGTATATTTGTTCGATTACGGACAATATCCTTGACAAGGTTAAAGAAGATTGTAATTAGGTAGGCAAATGTGTGGTCTTCCTGCACCGGAAGAGGTGATCACCACCCACATGGAGGGTTATTTGAGTGTTTACACTTACCCCTTCACATTGGGCCCTTTAGACCTTGTTATCGTTGCCTTTTGCAAAAGGTACGAAGTAACATTGGGTCAGATCCACCCTTCTTTCTGGAGAATAGTCATTCTCTTTTGCTTTTTTGTAAGCAAGATCGACGGGCACCCTTTCACCATCGATAACCTTCTGCGGTTATACAGTCCCCAACTCTTCCAAGGGGGATTAATAAAACTTGCTCGCCGGGCAAGCAAAGCCCCCTTCTCTAGCATCGATGAGGATAGGGACCGGGGCTGGATGAGCCGATTCGTTCAAGTGAAAACATCGGACTTGATTCCAGCTGAAGACATGCCGTTCCCCGAGAAGTGGAACATGAACCGTAAGTGTTATCCTATATCTCAACTTGTTCAATGTTTTTTTTTCTTCGTTATATTACTAACCAGTTCCATATGATGTAGCCGTATCCTGTATGCCGGCCGCGATTCCTCATCTGAAGGAATGGGTCGAAAGAGTAGTGTCCCAAAGACCCTATTCAGAACGTGCTTGGCGCGAGCTATCGAAGGGCCGATGGGAGGCCCGACACCATGGTGAGACAGGTTAAGTTCAAACTCAGCGTCTCGTGTTATTGATTTCTAATTTGCTTTAATCTTCATTTCTAGGTTTATCAAAGGACATTGAATTGAGGCCAGCGTCCCCTGGTAATGAGGTTCCCTACAAGCCCCCTGCTTCAGAGCAGGAGAAAGAGAAAAAGAGGAAAGAAGTCTCCAGTTCTTCTGAGCCCGAGAGAAGGAGACCAAAGAAAAGGATAGCTCATAAGCCCAAGAGTAGCATTGATGACCGGATACTATCATCGGACTCATTTTTTCGGTTGAGGGACGAGTCCGAGGAAGATGAAGATTTCGACTTTTTGGGTAGCGAGCCGCCTCGAACTGAAGGACGGGGAGTCCCCGAGCAGAGAACCTATGAAACACACCTTCATCGAGTTGAGGGCTCCGAAATGGGGGCAAGAGCTGGGGCTTCTACCGATGTAAGTGGAGCTTCACAGGGAATCTTAGGCCCCATAGAAATGATAGACTCCCCTTCCTTCTCGGAGTCGACCCTGAACGAGGCCCAAGCGGCAAAAAGGCATTCCCCGGACACGAGCCATGTACCGGAAGGCCCTTTCCGAGGTATCTTCGATGGGGTGGATTCAGTGTCTGCTGAAGATACCTTTGGGCTCGGTAACCTAGTAGTACCGAGGAAAAGTCCCTCCACCGACACGAGCAGGGTTTCTTTCGGTCCGAAGTTGGTCGATAGATTTCCTGCTCCGAGTTTAGATCCTGATCGAAAGCGGATCATATCCTTCGCCATTCCCGAAGATGCTAAGGTCCTTTCCGCTCCTGTAGGGGTGGCTAGCTATCTTCGGTGTTTGGTGATCGAAGAAGATCAGGCTAAGATGAACGAGGTGGATGTATCCTGCTTGTTCAATGAAGCTCAGCAAGCATTGAATAGGGTAAGTTTCTGATAAGCCTTATCTGGTGTTCACTGTTTTGCACTTTAAAACTTCGACTAACTGCCATATTTCCTTTCGTGTTTGCAGGCTTTGGTGCTTCATCATGAGGCCTTTCTTCGTCACCGGGAAGAATCAGGACGTTGCAAGCCGCTCGAAGGGGAGATGGTGAGCCTTCGGGCCGAACTGAATTTTGTCCGGTGCTTAGTCAAGCAGATGGGCAACAGCTCGATCAAATCACCCGACTCCGATCTGAGGCAAGCGAGGCTAGAGCTGAAGCCAATGAGTGGAAAAGCATACGTTGAGTTTTTAGCAGCATAGTTCGAAGCTTCTAGAGAGAGACTTTGGCGAACTGTAAAAGAACAAAAGCACGACAAAACCAAACTTCATCGCCATCAATGGCGACGCTGGCCGGCGAAACTCCGGCTGGCCGACCACCCCCAAACACCCTGCTCGCTCCAGACATTACTTCACCCACACCCAAACTCTTAAATTATTCCCAAATCCTAAAACCATCCACTCTAAACAGCAATGCAATCGAAAACCCTAGCCGAAAAATTGAACCAATTCCGTTCAGAAAGGCCACACTCATGCATGGACAGCCGATGGTCAAGTTCACGGAATCAGAAGTATCACGCATGAACATAATCGAGGGCCTTCAGTACGCGGTACTAGGCAAATTCTCCTATGGTTGGCCAGACATTCAGGAACTCAGAAGAATAATCCCAATTCAGTGTGGAATTAAGGGGGAATGCAATATCGGCCTCTTCAGAGACAAGCATGTGCTTATCAGACTCTCACTATGGGAAGACTTCATCAAAATCACCTCGAAGAACACATACTACCTCAGGTCCAAAGACGGATATGAATATCAGATGAGGCAATTGATTTATGACTCTAAATTTAAGCTCGGAGAGGAAACATCAATGGCAATGGCGTGGATTTCATTCCCATACCTACTGCCGACTTATTTCGTGAAAGAATGCCTTTTCTCGCTTGCCTCAGCTGTTGGTAAGCCATTACATCTTGATTTAGCTACAATAAATAAGACGAGGCCCAGCTATGCTAGAGTAAAGGTGTTAGTTGATTTGTTAACAGAATTGCCCCAAAAGGTTAGTTTAGATATTGAGAATGAAACAACAGGGGAAATCAAAATTGAATGGATCAAAATACAGTATGACTACCTCCCAAATTACTGTAAACAATGTAAGATTCAAGGGCATGAAATGATCGAGTGTTGGAAGCTTCATCCGGAAATTCTAGGCAGGGACACTACTGAAGAACAAAGGCCAGCAGAGAAAAGAAAACTAAAAGGCAAGGAATTAGCAGTGAATGCACAACCAATGATGATTTTGTCAAGTGGCAGGGTAGTAGGCAATATCGGGCCTCAATGGAAAGAAGTCAAGGACAATAGAATACACAACAAGGCAATTCACAAGCATGGGAAACAAAAAGAATCAGCTGGAAAAAACAGACATCAATTACCTGTTGCAAACAAATTTGATGCCTTAGACCAGGGCAACCCCAATGCTGCAGACAATCACAATGCTGAAGTCCAGAAAGCGGGAAATACAGTCGCCAACACAGACATAGCAGATGAAAACAATGCCAATGCTACAGGCAAGCACACAGGTGAAAGCAATGAAACAGTACCACTGGATCAGGACAATGTCAATGCTGATGAGGACCAGAAAACTGAAGGCACAATTGCAAGTAGTACAGAAACAGCAGAAGAAAGCAGTCACCAAATGGTTCTGGCAAAGAAACAAAACCAATTGAATACTGATAACACCAACAGCCAAGGCTGCCAGTCAATCACACTGATTTCACTGGAACAAGACAAAACCAATGCTGCGGATCACACGGCTGAAGACCAAGTAGCTGATGCTACAACAACAAATAGCACAGGCACAGCAAAAAGGAGCAAAGAACAAATGACCCAGGCAAGGAAACAAAAACTTTCAAATACTGGAAAAATCAGCAGCCAAGGCAGCAAGTCAAACACTTTGACACCAGTCACTAACAGGAATGAAGGCAGCTACATGACAAAGAAAGGCGACAATAATAAAAATTCAACAACAACAGCCACAGGCAAACAAAGAAGGACAGGGGACAGTGCTGGGACAATTAGCAACAAAGCGACCAAGCCAATGCAGAGTCTTTCAGAAACAAAGCTCAGAAAACTCAAACTCACAACCCCAATTGTGACAAGGAAACACTGGATAAAACAAATATCCATGCTTCAACAAACAAGAAAGTCAGTATGCATCAAGGAAACACAGTCACAAGCAAGAGCAGTGGGACTGGCAGGACAACTGAATCCACCACACAATGGGTCATGAAGACCTTTTACAATAAACCTGCAGAACAAACAGAAACAAGTGCAATCAGTAAAGCAGAGCAAATCCCAGGGAGATTGTGGGCAGATCAAATAGAAGAATGCTCAGAGGAAGGTGAAATTCCGGAAGAAATGCAAGGTGAAGAAGAAGATATTGATGACAATGCTGTAAAGAAGCCACTAAGGAAAGATAGCCAAGATCAGAGAACCCCTCTCTTTACAATAATGGGAAGATCAATGGACCAGGATCCAATCAACAGAAAAGAAATAATAAAAGCTCAACTACAGGCGATCATCAGACCCAGAAACATGTTAACAAAATTTACAGCCATGAATGAAGGAAAAGAAGCAATAGGCAAGGACATGGATGATGAGAACATAACACAGAACTTCAGGAACATAGCAAGGTAGGGAGACCTATCACCACTTCATACAGATAAGCTAGCTGGAGCAGAAAACCCCCAAAGGAAGCAGTTCAAGAGCAACAGTAGCCCTCCATCAACAAGGATCCAACCCAAAAGAGCATTGACATACCTCAACAGAACACAATGAATGCCATCATATGGAACATAAGATCAGTCAACACAATGCAAGTTTTCGAAAGACTGATCACACTTCACAACAAGCATCAATTTGAATTCATTGGCATCATGGAACCAAAACGGCAACTCAGGAAATTAGAACAATACAGGAGAAGAATTGGCATGACACAAGCAATAGCAAATGTATCCAACAAAATATGGGCTTTCTTGTACAATGCTTATAATGTCACAGTGCTCACAGATTCAATCCAACACCTCACTCTGAAGCTCCTCCACACAGAGACAAAGATGGAGCTAATCCTCACGCTTGTATATGCCAAGTGCACACCAACAGAAAGAATAGAGCTATAGGACTCAATATATGACTTATCCCAGACAATCACCAATCCATGGATAGTCGGAGGAGACTTCAATGTCATATGTGATCAAGAAGAGAAATATGGAGGTCTCCCAGTTCCTTTCAATGAAGTAGATGACTTCAATCATTGCATTAACATCAGCTGTCTAACAGACCTGGGATTTAAAGGAAGTATCTTCACTTGGTGGAATGGGAGAGCAGATGAGGAATGCATCTTCAAAAGGCTAGATAGATGTCTAGCAAACCAATTGCTACAACAAGCTTTTCCAACAATAGAAGTCACACACCTCCCCAAAATTGGATCAGATCATAGTCCTCTGCTAATACATTTTGACCAAAAGCCAATAAAGATCAAGAAGCCTTTCAAATTCCTCAACTTCTAGACCAAGCAGGATACTTTTGAAACAGTGTTCAAAGAAAACTGGCAAGCTGACTTCTATGGAGATCCTTTCATCATCTTCAACTACAAGTTAAAGAAGTTAAAGAAAGCTCTATCCCTTTGGAGCAAGGCTACTTTTGGAGACATCTTTCAGACCATAGCAGGCATGGAGGAAGTGGTTCTTGACCACGACCAACAGTTTGAAGAGAGACCTACTGCCCAAAATAGAGAAAGAGTACAAAAGGTACAAGCACAAAAGGTCAGGCATCTAGCTGTTGAAGAACAATTCTGGAAACAGAAAGCAAGAATGGCTTGGTTTAAAGATGGGGATAGAAACACCAAATTCTTCCACACTCAAGTCAATGGAAGAAGGAAAAGGCTACAGTTAAAAAGAATACAAAACAATGTTGGCATCTAGTTAGAAGAGCAGGAACAGATTGTGGAAGAAGCCATCTCCTACTACAAGGACCAATTCACTGAGAAAGCTACTCCCACAAACATCAGAATTCTGGAAAACATCCAGCAAGTGATAGACTCACAGCAAAATACAGAGCTGACTAGGCTATCATCAAAGGAAGAAACAAAACAAGCTGTCTTCAGTCTCAACAAAGACAGTGCAGGAGGTCCAGATGGTTTCACAGGAACTTTCTATCAGTCCTGTTGAGAAATCATAGGTGAAGACGTACAAAACATGGTCACATCATTTTTCTCAGGCAGACACCTACCCAAAAGTATAACACACACAAATCTGGTTCTCATACCAAAGAAGAAGGAGATAGAAACTTTCTCTGACTTAAGACCAATAAGCCTTAGCAACTTCATCAACAAGATCTTCTCGAGAATCATACATGAAAGATTGTTGGTCTTTCTACCTTCCCTAATCTCCCATGAACAAGCTGGTTTTGTGAGAGGCAGAACAATAGTGGAAAATGTCCTCCTGGCACAGGAAATCATCACTGACATTGGGAAAAGAGTAAAAACAGGTCCAAATGTGGTCATCAAGCTGGATATGACCAAGGCATTTGACAGAATATCTTGGTTATATATAGCAAAAGTTCTCAGGAAGATGGGCTTCAATGAAACTTTCATAGGCATGATCATTGACATAGTGGGCAACAATTGGTATTCAATTCTTATCAATGGCCAACCACATGGCTTCTTCAAATCAACAAGAGGTGTAAAACAAGGAGATCCCCTGTCTCCTACTCTCTTCATCATTGCTGCTGAAGCACTCTCAAAGGGACTAAATGCACTGCATCAAAACAATTGCTTCAAGAGTTTTGGAATGCCTAGAAGAAGCCCAAGAATCAATCATCTATCATATGAAGATGATATGATCATCTTCTCATTATCAGATGCTAACTCACTATAGTTGGTAATGGAGACACTGAGTGCATATGAAGCAGCTTCAGGACAGCCAATAAACAGGAGCAAGTCAGCTATCTATATGCATCATTCAGCTGCCTCAGAGGCAGTAACAAGAACAGAAACAATAACAAGAATTGGGAGGCAGAACTTTCCATTCACTTATTTAGGCTGCCCCATTTACTACTCAAGGAAAAGAATCATCTATTATCAAGACATTATGAACAAGATACAAGATAGATTGCAATCCTGGAAAGGAAAACTACTTTCAATAGGAGGTAGAGCCATCTTGATCAAACTTGTCTTGCAAAGCATGCCAGTGCATCTATTATTAGCAGTGAATCCCCCCAAACAAGTAATCAACAACATCCACAAGCTTTTTGCCCAATTTTTCTGGAGTAGTACAATAGGAGGCACCAGCAGACACTGGTCATCCTGGAACAACCTATGCCTACCCCAAGAGGAAGGAGGAGCATGATTCAGATCCCTTCATGACATGTCAAAGGCCCTTTTCTGCAAACTGTGGTGGAATTTCAGAACTAAGCCCAGTCTCTGGAGTGCATTCATGACACAGAAATACTGCAAAAAACATAATGCAGTAACTGTACCATGGAAGAAAGGATCACAAGTCTGGAAGAAAATGATAGAATGTAGAGAGCTCATTGAACATCAAATTGCCTGGCAACTCAAAATGGGATCCTCACTCTTCTGGTATGACAACTGGACTAGACTAGGAGCTCTATACTTCCTAGTACCAGCAAACTTTCCAATTGAAGAAACACTTCAAAATGTGAACAATACCCTGCAGAATGGCAACTGGAATATGCAGCAGCTATTAGACACTTGCCACAGGAAATGGTGGATCACATAACCACCACAATAAAGCCCCCAAGGATGGAAGACACTCTGGATATCCCATACTGGATGCTGCAGAATCAAGGGCAATTCACAGTCAAAACAGCGTAGGAATACTTGAGGAAAAGGGAGGATCCTAGAATAGCATATGAGAAGATATGGGTAAAGGGACTCCCTTTCAAAATTGCTTTCTTCATGTGGAGAGTCTGGAGGGAAAAACTACCACTGGATGACATCTTGAAAAGATGGGGGTATCAACTGCCTTCGAAATGCTGGTGCTGCACTGATCCAAAGGAAGAAAGCATGGCTCACCTTTTCTACACTTCAAATACTGCAAACAAGGTGTGGAAATACTTCCTGCAAAGAGCAGGAATCTCAATGGAAGAATTAACATTCCATCAAGCAATAACAAGATGTTGGACAGCACAAACAGTCAACAGACTGAAACCAGTAATGCAAGCACTCCCAGCATGCATTGTATGGGAACTATGGAAAAGAAGAAATAGCTACAAGCATTGAGAACCAGTCACAATTGGTAGAGTAATCTACCAAATCTCCACAACACTGCAAGCATTAGTCCACACCAGAAAGCCAGGAATCAATGTCCCACACAAATGGCAAGATCTCTTACACATGCTCGAGAACTACACCCCAAGATTAAGTTATAAAAAAGTCAACTGGGAATTCCCTTTGCCAGGATGGATAAAGATTAATACTGATGGAGCATCAAAAGGAAACCCAGGAAGAAGATCAATAGGTTTTTGTGTGAGAAATGAAACAGGAGACCTAATATATGCACTTGGCACAGAATGCATAGAGGGAACTAACACAGTTGCAGAAACAACAGCCATTCCGGAAGCACTAAGATACTACAGCACACAAGGTTTCACCAACATATGGCTACAAACAGACTCCATGCTCCTAAACAATATCATTAATGGCTCATGGAATCCACCCTGGTGCATATCAGATCAAATAGAAGAAATCTTCCAACTCAAAGACTCCCTTGCCATGATAGTATCACACACATATAGGGAAGGAAACAAGCTGGCGGATCACCTTGCAAATTATGCTCTTGACTTTGGGAGGATAAAGTGTCATCACTTTAGTCAACTGGACTCAGTGGGCAGGAAAATCTTAATTGCAGACAAAACTCAATGCCCATACATAAGAGTGAAAGTGACAAAATGACAAGCTGCTCACTGCACCAACACAATACAGGACAGGACCTCAGTATAAAATTACAAGGCACACAAGAAAGGAGGAAAAGCTATACCAGTAAAATGCTGATTCCTTATCCCCTAACTTGGTTTGCTAATGTACAGGTTGCTGGACTCAACAGAAACACAAAACAGGATGCAACAGCAGCACTTCAAACAGCAGCAACAGAGAAAGGAAGCAGCTAATTATCACAGGAGGAAAAAAGAAGCTGCATAATGATCCAAATTATCACAGGACAGGACTACTTTGGAAAAGTTCAAACCAAACAAGAAATGAAGGAAATCAGTCTCAACAGTCTAACTATGATCACACTAACTCCTAATTCCTTTTCTCACATGTGCAGGTTATGGACATCATAGGGAAGCAGGCCAAAACCTGGAGGAGGAAGACAATCAATGCAAAACTTGCATCAGAATAGCTGCAGGCAACCAGCAGGAAAACAACAACCAAAAAGGTTGCAGGCAGCCAACAACAGCGGAGACAGAATGGCAACAATAGCTCTCAACACACAAGCTAAGGGTACTGGACTCAACAGAATTACAGAACAGGATGCATAGCAGCACTTCAAACAACAGCAACAGAGAAAAGAAGCAGCAATAAACTCAGCAGCAATACAAAGAACAAACTAGAGCACCAAACTGATAGCAGTAGCTGATTTTTCACAAAGTTGGCTAAGGCAGCTCCACTGCAGCAAAAGCATCATAAACATAAGCAGAGCAGCAACACCAGCAGGACAAAATCTAAGCTGATGCAACAGACAGATAGGACATACCAAGGGAACAAGCTGCAGCAGCAGCAAACCAAGCCCAGAAACATCAGAGAAAGAAGGGAAGGCACACTGCAAAACTTAGTGCCAAACCAGTGTTACAAGCTATTACAGCAAGGGAAACATAGCAGTGTTTGAACATGGCTAAAATAGATGAAATTACAACAATTCCCTTCTCCCTGTTCTCTCAACATCTCACTGAATGGCTCGCAGGAACACTGGTCCCTGCAATGGACTCCTGAAGGAGCTGCAAGCTGCAGGAATAATAAAAAGATAAAGCTGGGTCGCCAGGAATGCAGAACAAGCTGCAGCATCAGTGAACTACTGATCACATTAACCCCTAACCATTGTCTTCTCATGTACAGGTTATTGGACATCACAGCTTTGCAGAACTGACTTTGGAGGAAACAAAGCAGAAGCAATAAAGCACACAGCAGGCAACAACAATCTGAACCAGCAGATGCAATCAGCAACATCAGACAAGAGAAAGCTGAACAAATAACCAACCTAGAAAGTTCTCAAAAGCAGCAATCTCAACTGCAGGGAACAACAGTTTCTGAACACTACAAGGGGGACAAAATCAATAGAAGCAGCAACACTCTCAGCAGCAGCTACAAAAGATCAAGGAACAGCAGGAAACAGCAAGCTAGCAACAATATAAGTAGCTCCACAAAACAGGCCAAGGCAGGACATAACACCCTGCAGCAGAGGAGTCAGCTACACCAGCAGAATTTCAGAACCAGCACAACAGAAACTCAGCAACCAGCAACACTCAGCAACTCCCAGCAATACCAACACCAGCAATTCAATATACTGGAACCAGCAGCTAATCACTCATTGCCAGCATCCTTGCTTGATTGGCCAAACCAGCAGACACACTTCTTGGACAACCAACAAGAGTCAAGCAACAGGGATACAATAGCCACTCATCAGAGGACCAGCAAGTTGGAGGATTTGCAACACAAGAAACAGCAAGGCCAACAGCACTCACATAGCAACATACTGCAATCATCTCATCTGAGGAGAGCAAGAACAGAGAAGTACATAAGAGGGAAAGCCAAGAGAGAAAGTCTACTGAAGTGCCAAACAATGCCAGCATCAATAACTCGGTTACACAATATCAAAGACAAACTGCAAAGTAATCAACAAAAGGAAAGACAAGGAAACAACACAGCAGCAACTCATCAATAGAACCATCAACAACAACAATTGCAACAATCACAACAGTTACAGAGGCATTAGCAATAAAGGAAGCATCAACATTGCAGGAATTTGTTCTCATAGGTTAAGGTTATTGGCGCAATTGTATTGTGTGGTATTAGCACCCCCGGTGCTCAATCTAATGCAATTGCATCAATCACCTTTACCATACAAAAACAACTCCTCACACAGAAGCATCCTTTTCTTCAAATACAACACCCTGGACTACCTCCTTTGGATTAATTCTGGACCACTCCCACTTGACATCAGGAATCTCATTAACAGCAACTACAACCTCATCAACAAAGACCAAAACAGTAAAAGCAACTCAATTAACAGCATCACAGTCAACTGCAATACTCATCTGCAACCATCAAAAACACTTATCACCACCCCTCACCTCAGCACAATTGCAGCAACAAGCACACAGGCATCCAACTCTCTCAGCAACTCCATTGCCTCCAGAACTGTAAGCACACACACCAGCAAACATCAGGAGAACACCAGCAGCAAAAGAAACAACAACTCAACAATTGCACAACCTCCAGGACTGATCACAACAGAGACAAAAGCCAACACAGCAACAACAGCAGAAATAAAAGGTTCAGAAACAACAAATACTAACATCACAGAAGCCAAAAGGAAAACAGCAACAAATACAGCAGCAACAACATAAACAAATGCCAACAGCAGCAGCAAGAAGGCCAGGGATCAAGTCAGCAACCACATAAAGGAAAAGCAGCACACAGAGTCAAAAGAAACAAAAGCAATCAGAGAGACTACAGTAGCATCCATAAGAAGAAGGACACCATAAATCAGGCTACTACATTCAGCAGAGAAGGTCATTGTAAGTTTAAATTGATCACTTTGGCAGAGTACTCTCGGCTGAGGCAGAACAAAAGAGACCAATGCTCGCACAAGACACTTTTTGCAATTCTCAAACAATCCCAAGATTTTGGAAAAGACCTTGGCAACAGAACAAGGAAAACATCTTGCACTAATTCAATAGGAGTACGAATACATGTAATTAGAATAGTCGACCTAGAATTATTTCTCATCGTTTTTGTACATATGACAATCTTAGGTCTGACATATTTAGACTCGTTTGATCACCAAATGAGGAGGATCAAACACACACAAGATCTAACCAACCATCACCTCTTAGGTACCTTTACAAAGACAAGGTACATGTACTTTTTTGGGGAGGTAAGGTTCATGTCCCCCTCCGTTTGATGTATATTTTGAAGTTTGATAATAAATAAATCATATTTACCAAAAAAAATGAGTGGAAAAGCAAGATGGATCAGCTGGCTTCGAAAAAAGAGGCCTTCCGTGCTCAGTTAGTTTCAGCAGAAACTCAACTGACGGAAGCAAAAGGAAGAATCGAGTCTCTGACTAAGAGCACCGACGTACTCCAATCCCAAGTCAGCGTGATCACCTCGGATCGAGATGTTTTGGCCAATGAGCTGCACATGGCGAAATCGGAGGCTGCTGCAACCAAAGTTGAGGCCGATGAGCTGGTGGCCCAGTACAAGGCCGACGCCGAGGCTGCTCAAGATCAGTCAAAAAATTTGGTTGATCACATAAAGTGGTAAACTCGCCTGTCCGTCCTCGAGGAGATACATGCTCGGGGCTTCGATCTGTCGGCCGAGATCGAAGATGCCAAAAGGTTCGAGGCCGAAGCCGGAAAGCAAGCCTTTCTGGAGGAAGATGACTCCGAGAACTCGGAATGAAGCGCCTTCTCTTATCTTTTTTGAGATTTATGTAATGATGTCCCCATCTTTGTAATCATATTTTGTATATATATATATAAGCCCTTTTTCCCTTCCTTCCTTTATTGCTGACTTGGTTTAATTCTTTCCCTTAGAACCGAGGGTTTGCCTCGGTAAATTTTCTGTCCCTTGAACTCAATTTGGACTTGGCCAGTTCTTGGATCTGCCTTAGTCGGCTTAACTTTTATTCGAATAACTCGGTATGGCCTTAGCCTTTTAAGATTCGGGGTTGGCCTTAGTAGGTCTTATTCCCCTTCGAGTTTCATTAACTCGGTGTGGCCTTAGCCTTTTAAGAATCGGGGTTGGCCTTAGTAGGTCTTATTCCCCTTCGAGTTTCATTAACTCGGTATGGCCTTAGCCTTTTAAGAATCAGGGTTGGCCTTAGAGGTCTTATTCCCCTTCGAATAAATTTGATTTTCGGATGAGCCCCCGAGTGAGGCAGTATTTAATTGAACAAAGAAAATCAAAACGGCCCTTGGGCTCGGAGGCAGGATATTGGTGCAAGAGATCTTTATTCTTGTTCACGTGGACCCTTACATCGATTCCTAATGATCTTTGATTCTAGGGATATTTCCCCGAATTAAAGTAGCCAAGCAGCCTTCCGATATTTGAGGTTGATCGATGATTAGCATCGAGTATTGTTGTCATCGATCTATGATTGGTCTTCAAATCTAATTTAGCACGATTTACTGGTTGCCTCGTTAAAAACCTTGCCGTAAAACACAATTTGGGACAAACTGGTCGAAGGAAAAAAGAGTGCAACGCGTGCTTTCAGTCCTAACATCCCGTACTTTCTGATTCGAGGCTACTTTATTTGATACCTGGGAATGTTAGTTTGTCGATGCAGCATAAAAACAAGTAAAAATAAGGAACGAAGGATCGTACCTTAACAGTAGTATCATTTCAAATGATTTATGTTCCAGTTGTTTGGTAGTTGTTTGCCGTCCATTGTTCCAAGCTTGTTTGATCCCTTTCCGGTGATCTTTACGATGGAGTAAGGTCCTTCCCAGTTCGGTCCCAATTTCCCTTCGTTCGGGTTTCGTGTGTTGGGTGTGACCTTCCTGAGTACTAAATCTCCGATGTTGAAATGTCGAAGATGGGTTCTCCTGTTGTAGTATCTTCCGATCTTTTGTTTTTGAGCGGCCAATCGAAAGAAGGCAGCTTCCCTTCTATCATACAATAGTTCCAGATTCGTATTCATAGCCTTGTGGTTCGATTCTTCGGTCGAATAGCGGAATCTGACACTTGGTTCACCGACTTCGGCCGGTATCAAAGCTTCAGCACCGTACACCAAGGAAAAGGGAGTGGCTCCAGTGCAAAATTTCTCGGTCGTACGATACGCCCATAGGACTTCAGGCAATATTTCTTTCCATTTTCCCTTCGCATCGGTTAACCTCTTTTTGAGATTTCAAAGTATTGTTTTGTTGGTAGATTCGGCTTGTCCATTCCCGCTGGGATGGTAGAGCGTTGATAGGATTCTTTTGATCTTGTTATCTTCGAGGAATTTTGTCACTTTGCTGCCGATGTACTGTTTCCCGTTGTCACACACGATCTCAGATGCCATCCCAAACCGACATATGATGTGATCCCAAATGAACTCAATTACTTCTTTTTCCCTAACCTTCTCATATGCCTGCGCTTCCACCCATTTGGAGAAATAATCAGTCATAAAAAGAATGAATTGAGCCTTACCTGGTGTGTAGGGAAGACGGCCAATGATGTTCATTCCCTATTTCATGAACGGCCATAGTGATAAGACCGAGTGCAACATTTCTCAAGGCTGATGGATCATCGGGGCATGCCTTTGACATTCATTACATTTGCGAACGAACCTTTTCCATGTCGATCAAATAATAACCGGCTCTGATTATTTTTCGGATTAGGGGTTCAGCACCGGAGTGGTTCCCACAAGTGCCTTCGTGGATTTCTCTTAAAATGTATTCAGTGTCACGCGGTCCCAGACATATCGCGAGGGGGCCGTCGAATGTTCTTCTAAACAGAGTTACGTCATCGGATAAGCAGAATCGAGCCGCCTTTGTGCGCAAGGCTCTTGATTCTTTTGGATCTGAGGGGAGTTTTCCGGAGCTAGGTATTCTATGTATTTGTTCCTCCAATCCCAGGTTAGACTCGTTGTATTGATTTCCGCCTGGCCTTCGTCCACTACCGACCTCGTGATTTGTACGACCTTTTCAGATTCGATCTCATCATCTTCGATCGATGATCCCAAACTGGCGAGGGCATCGGCTTCGTTGTTTTGCTCTCGAGGCATGTGTTCTAAGGTCCATTTTTTGAACCTATGCAGTGTAACTTGTAGTTTGTCTAAATATCTTTGCATTCGTCCTTCTCTGACCTCGAAAGTTATGTTGACTTGATTCACCACAAGAAGGGAGTCGCACTTAGCTTCGATTATTCCGCTCCCAGGCTTTTGGCTAGTTCTAAACCTGCAATCATGGCCTCATATTTTGCTTCATTGTTAGTTAACTTCACAATCTTGATAGACTGTCGAATTGTGTTACCGGTTGGGGGCTTTAGTACGAGACCAAGCCCCGATCCCTTTGTGTTCGAGGCACCATCTATGAACAGGGTCCACACTCCCGAAGGAGTCCCGATCCGGCCAGTAGCTCTCTTTCGACCTCGGGTATTAGGGATGGTGTAAAATCGGCGATGAAATCTGCCAACACCTGAGGTTTAATGGCGGTTCGGGGTCGATATTCGATATCATACCCACTTACTTCGATAGCCCATTTGGCCAATCGGCTGGAGAACTCGGACTTATGCATTATGCTTCTTAACGGGTAACGTTACGGTGCATATGGGATGACACTGGAAATAAGGCTTCAGTTTTCTGGAGGCACTCAACAAAGCGAGTGCCAGTTTTTCCAAGTGAGGGTATCTAGTTTCAGCCTTGCCTAAGGTTCTGCTAACGTAATAAATTGGAAATTGCGTACCTTGCTCTTCTCGAACTAGAACTCCACTTACCGCTACTTCTGAGACCGCAAGGTACAGGTACAGTCGTTCACCTGTATTCGGTGTATGTAGCAAGGGCGGGCTAGACAGATACCTTTTAAGCTCTTCTAAAGCGTGTTGGCATTCCGATGTCCATGAGAAGTTGTTCTTCTTTTTCAATAGATTGAAAAATCGATGGCTTTTATCGGATGATCTTGAAATAAATCGTCCCAAAGCGGCTATATAGCCTGTCAGCTTTTGTACAGCCTTTACATTATCTACGAATGTGATGTCCTCGATAGCCTTGATCTTTTCAGGGTTGATTTCTATTCCTTGATTTGAGACCATGAAACCGAGGAACTTGCCCGAGCCCACACCAAACGCGCATTTTTCAGGGTTCAACTTCATGTTGTATTGCTTCAGCATGTCGAATGTTTCCTGCAAATGGTTCAAATGGTCCTCTGCTCGCAGGGACTTAACTAATATATCATCAATATAAACTTCCATCTTTTTCCTAGTTGTTTTTCTAACATTCGGTTTACTAGGCGTTGGTAAGTGGCTCCTGCATTTTTTAACCCGAATGGAATCATGTTGTAACAGTATGTGCCATACTTAGTGATAAAGGATGTTTCTTCTTGGTCATCCGGGTCCATTCGTATCTGGTTATAGCCAGAGTAAGCATCGAGAAAGCTAAGGGTCTCATGGCCAGCAGTAGCATCGATCATGCGATCGATGTTGGGTAAAGGGAAAGAATCTTGTGGGCATGCCTTATTCAGATCCTTATAATCTACACACATTCTTAGTTTATTCCCTTTTTTACGGACTACTACTACGTTTGCTAACCATTCCGGGTATTTAACCTCCCAAATAGACCCTATATTTAAAAGTTTAGTTACCTCATCCTTGACAAATGCATGTTTGATCTCGGACTGAGGCCTCTTTTTTGCTTGACCGGTCGGAACTTCTGATCTGGGCTTAGCTTGTGAGTTGTTATCTCCAGTGGTATACCTGTTATATCAAGGTGGGACTAAGCGAAGCAATCTTCGATAGTTATAAGAAATTGGATAAATTTTGTCCTGAGCTTGGAGCTTAGGCCCGAGCCCAGATATACCTTACATTCTGGCAAGTCTTCTCGGAGTGAGACTTGCTCGAGTTCCTCAATCCTCGATTTGGTAGCATCGGATTCATCTGTACTGATGAAGGATCTGGGTATTCCGTAATCGTCATCCTTGAGATATGTTTGTTTGTCTACGTTTGTCGAGGATGATGTCTGTGATTGCTATTTTATCCTGTTCTCGACCCTTTGTGAAGGGACTGTTGGTATTGGCATCATTTCTTCCACCGCGAATATTTCTTTCGCAGCCGGTTGTTTCCCGTAGACCGTTGTAGTTCCATCGGGTGATGGGAATTTCAGTACTTGATGCAGCGTCGAAGGTACAGCTCTCATGTCGTGGATCTATGGTCTCCCGAATAGAGCGTTGTACCTCATTTCCCCATCGATTACGCAAAACTTCATTTCCCGAATGGTTCCGGCGGTGTTTATCGGCAATGTTATTTCGCCCTTGGTTGTTTCACATGCCATGTTGATACCACTGAGTACTCAGACTGTAGGGATAATTCGATCCATCAAGGCCGAGTTGTTCTATGACCAATGATCGGATTATATTGGCCGAACTGCCCGGGTCGACCAATACGCGTTTCACTTTAATTCTGTGTATAAGCACAGATATCACTAGCGCGTCATTGTGAGGTTGCATAATCACTTCCGCTTCCTCACTAAAATGTAATATCCCCTCCATTGCGTAATCTCGAGTGCATTTTTCTCTGGTGATGGATATCTTGGTGCGCTTCAGCATCGGACCTTGAGGGGCATCTATTCCGCCGATAATCATGTTAATCGTGTGTTGTGGCTCTTCTTGATTTGCCTATCTATTTCTGCTTCCGAAATAGTTCTTCGCTCGGTCACTTAAGAATTCTCGAAGTGTCCGTTTTCGAGCAACCTTGCTACCTCTTCTCTCAATTGTAAGCAATCTTCAGTTCTATGTCCGTGAGTATTTGCATATCAGATTAGGATCCCTTTGGCCTGGATCCAATTGTAACGGTCGAGGCCACTTAGTGTCCTTGATGCGACCGATAGCTGATACGAGAGTAGCCGCATCAACATTGAAATTGTATTCTGATAACCGTGGTGCTTCTTGATGACCGGTGGTTCTCTTGAAGTTGCCTTCAATTATGGGCCTTCTGTTATTCCGACCTTGATCGTTTCTCCTTTCGTGTCTTGGGGAGTTTTGTCTGGCTGTAGTGGTTTTTCTATCCCCATGATATGGCCGATGCCGATCTCTATTCAGTCTCGGTTCATGATAAATCTCTCTTCGAACTCTATAATGAGTTCTGACGAGATAAATGAATCCCGAAGGGGCTCCAAGTTGATCATCTTCGACTCTGATTTTCGATTGGTATCGGTTATGTACATTGGCCCATGTGACGGCAGGATATTCTATCAAGTTTTGCTTGAGTTGCTGTGAAGCCGTCGAGCTTCGAGCGTTGAGCCCCTGGGTGAGGGCCTGAACAGCCCAATCATCAGTGACCGGTGGCAGGTCCATCCGCTCCATCTGAAAACGAGATACGAATTCCCTGAGCATCTCGTTATCTTTTTGTCTGACTTTGAATAGGTCCGACTTTCGCGTTTCTACTTTGCTAGCGCCTGCATGTGCTTTTACAAAGGAATCTGCAAGCATAGCGAAAGAGTCAATGGAATTAGGGGGTAAGTTATGATACCATGTCATGGCCCCCTTCGACAAGGTTTTCCCGAACTTTTTCAAAAGAACGGATTCGATCTCGTCGTCTTCTAAGTCGTTCCCTTTTATAGCACATATGTATGCGGTCACATGCTCGTTTGGATCGGTTGTTCCATTGTACTTGGGGATTTCCGGCATGCGGAATTTCTTGGGTATTGGTTTTGGAGCGGCGCTCGATGGGAAAGGTTTCTGTACAAATTTTTTGGAATCCAAGCCCTTCAATATCGGGGGTGCTCCTGGGATTTGATCCACCCTGGAATTGTACGTTTCTACCTTTTTTGTCGTTCGCCTCGATTTCTTTCTCTCCAGACTCGACTCGTCTGGTTAATTCCTCGAGCATCCTCATAATCCCGGAGTTTTCCCTCGATTCACCTTCATTCGGCTCTTCTGTGACTGGTTCATTCTCAGGAACAGTTCCCCGAGAAGGGCCGAGCTCAACTTTGTTCGATATTTGGCTTCGATTTTGTAATTGAGCAATGGTTTCCTGCTGGGCTTGCAACATGTCAAAGATCATTCTGAGGCCGATCCCGTCCCTTTCGTCATTTTGGGGACCCTGTGTTGTTGATCGATGTTCCCTACGAACGCTATTTGACGGACCAGTAATTTGATCTACATCGACTGCCACTTGTGAATTAGCGTCGATCGGAACCTCATCACTGGGTGTTGTGTTGTTGTTTTCGCCTTGAAGATCAAATTCATTGTCAACGTACAAAGGCATAGATTGTGAATGCAACATAGTTGTACTGTAACCTGAAATCAAAGATATTTCACGGAGCAAGTGTAAAATAATTTGCGTGACAAAAAATTGTATCAAACACTCACTATTATACTTAGCCTCACGGTGGACGCCAAACTGTTTACCCTTGGCTTCGGATAACAATTGAATTTATACGTGATTTTAAGGATGCGTGATTTAGTTTGATACAAATAACGAATAATATAATAAAAATTAAAATCAGTAAATAAATGGAGAGGGAATGCAAACCACAAGCCTTGGATAATCCTGGCCTTGACTAATTCCTCCAAGATGAATAGTAAATATAAACGAAATCAGATGAATAAAGTAATGTATAAAATAACGAAAGCAGACTTCTTTTCTTTGTATTGATGATTGTTTTTTGTGTGATGTCCTAGAACAATTACATTGCCCCTTTATATAGCGTGGGGATAATCCTTTATACAAGGCAAGAATCTATTTACAAGGTAAAATATCTCTTGATGTGCTGATTTAACGGTCTTATTGATTGATGTCGTGATTCCCGCCGAGATGCTTACTTATCACGGAATTTTCGGTCCTTTCGTCATTCAAATTTGATAACTTACCCTAGGGCATTTCCCGGAATCGAGCTCAATAGGTTCATCTCGGGTATCATGGCTTCGAGTTCTAATTCGATGTTGTTCGATCTCGACCTTCGATCTTTGATACCCCGATTTGTCCCCATGTAGGCGGTCCGAGTTCGAACCCATACAAAAACAATAAAAAATAAAGACTATTTGATGACGACAAAAATGAACAAAAATTAATCAAATACTAGCTATGCCATTCTATTTAAAGCTAGCTGCCACACTTCTAACAACCAAGAGTGAACAAAATTTATATACTAGCCCTTTCCTCCCATTAGTGGCAACCATGGCCAAGGATACAGAGGTGCCACTTCTGACACCAATAGGAAATTACAACGAAGATGATGATGAGTTGCACAGCCCAATACTGAAACCATCAAATTGGTCTTTCACTCATTCTTCATTCAAAGCTGACGAAGATGATATCCAACAAATCCGTGGAGTGAAAGATTTAATCCGAGAGTTTTCAGTAGAGTCCAAGAAACTATGGTACCTTGCTGCTCCAGCCATTTTCACTTCTGTTTGCCAATACTCCATCGGTGCCGTAACTCAAGTGTTTGCTGGTCATGTTGGTACCATTCAACTAGCGGCCGTCTCCATTGAAAACTCTGTCATTGCTGGTTTTGCTTTTGGTGTCATGGTATGATACATCTCTACCTTATACATGACTTTAAAATACATGATCGTTTAAAAATAGAAAAAACTGCAATTATATATATTACTACTTATTAATATTTTATTTTCAACAGACCACAATTTATAGTCGATTTGGCTATGAAAGTAGGTTGAATTCGATCTTTGTGTATCATTTTTGGAGGGATTAATAAGTATTGTTAATTAGAGCTTGATGGATTTTAGGATGGACTTTGTGGGTAAGCTGAACTCATGAATATTTGCTCGAACCATATATACATACAAAAAATGTATATACATAATAAAATCGATGACTTGATTTACGAAATTCTGAATTCAACTTTGCTGTTAACGAGGTTTATTGGGATCACAGTTGGGCATGGGAAGTGCATTGGAGACACTATGTGGACAAGCATTTGGAGCAAAACAACTTGAAATGCTAGGAACTTACATGCAACGATCTTGGGTAATCCTCACTACCACAGCCCTGGTTCTAATATTTCCTTACATTTTCGCCACTCCACTTCTCAAATTCATCGGTCAAACAGCAGATATATCGAAATGGGCAGGTATACAGACGCAGTTAAAACTCATTTCTTATACACGCGTATGCAAAAAAAAAAAAAGGAAATTAAATACATAGATATAATAAGATACTCAATATCGTACTTATTCTGAATTCATTTACTCTAAATCTTGAATTCGCCGATTTACAGGTATGTTTGCTATGTGGATGATTCCACAGTTGTTCGCCTATGCACTGAACTTTCCGATACAAAAGTTCTTGCAAGCTCAAAGCAAGATCATGGTGATGGCGGCCATAGCGGCGATTGGTCTAATCGGACACACATTGCTCAGTTGGCTGTTGATGCTCAAGTTAGGGTGGGGACTGGTGGGTGGTGCGGTGGTGCTGAATGGTTCGTGGTCGTTAATAGTGATGGCTCAGCTGGTGTATATTTTCAGTGGGACTTGTGGACAAGCTTGGTCTGGATTTTCTTTAAAGGCTTTTCAAAATCTTTGGGACTTTGTTAAACTATCTTTTGCATCGGCTGTCATGCTCTGGTGAGTTTCTTGATTGAAGTCGTTTAGGTTATAAGTTTAATTTTTATACATTGACAAAACATACAAGTTTAATTTTTATACACAGACAAAATATACAAGAACTTTTTACATTATAAAATTATTTAAAAGGTAATTGTATTCATAATACCTGCAACGAATAAAATAAGGCATGTGATCTGCAATAATAGATTAAGTTATAACTCTTGTGGTTGTAGTTAGATTATTCAGCTTTTATTAGTAAACGCAATGCATTCATGATTTCATACTTCAAACCATTTTCAACCCCGGAAAAGAATACTTAGAACCATTTTACTTGTAATATTACGTTATGATATTAATGGTCCTTATCCAATAGGAAAGACCCAAAAAGGACTTACTTCCGAAAGTTGGTTAGAAGTTAGATGAAGAACAAACATATACACAAATAAAATAAAATTACATATGTCACACATGTAAGTTATAATTTTGATCATGCAAGTCTTGAAGCTTTTACTAGTAGCATTTCTTAAATATCCATCAGTATCAAAACTATTTCTTTAAAGGAAGTTAGGGACTTCTATTGATGAAAATTTTAAGAAATATGAAACGTAAGACATAAGTTTCATGTATAAAAGCTGTCGTATACTCGTATTATGTTATCAACAATGCATCTTTATATTGCTCGGTCTTAATATTTTCTAGTAATAAATGGACGTGATCATTTCTTGTTGACCTATCTTTATTTTAATATTTGAAAGACTAAACACCATTCATCCTCCTCTCCTTCAACCGCCAACTTCCCCTCAAACAAGAAAAGGAAATGACGAAGAGGACTTTAATTATGCCCATGTTCTGTTGTACTTCATATAAATAAACTTAGATCCCACAATTTCGCTATTCAACGGCCAAATAAATGAGGCCAGCTGCTGCATTGATTGAAAAATAAAAGAATATAATAATGCTGTGTAGCCAACTGTGACAAAAGCTTCTGGAGTCCCGGCACCATTTGGGCAGCGTTGATCATGTGATTAAGAACTATTTAGGGTTTCTGAATTCTTAAACTGAAGAATGAATAAACAATCCTGTGATTCGAACTTTGGCGCTGAGTATCCTTGTAACTAGCACCTAGGCTAGGTTTATGTTCACGTTAACAACTATAGTTTTAATGGATGGCTATACAGTCAGACTTCTCTATAACAGTATCTCTATATAACAACAATTTACTATAAACGTTAAATTTTTCAGAACCGATTCTAACATTATATCATAATATATGTTCTCAATAAAAGCACTTCACTATAGCAGCCAAAAAATATCGGAACAAACGAGACTGTTATAGAGGGGTTTGACTGTATATCATTAATATTTAAATTAACTAATAGTGTAAAAATTCTTTTATCTATAATGGACAGAATCCAGGGGCGGCTCAAGAATATGCCGGCCTAAAGCCACAGTTTAATATGGGGCCTAATTTTTAAAAAGAAGTTATAAGATTATTTTTATTTGAAGTATGTTCTTCTAACTTTTTAAGATACAAAACTACTGATAATCTTTTTTATAATCGATTTTTCTAATAATTCCTTTTCAATTGATAATATAGCCAATTCATCATTTAATCTTTCTTGAGAAATTGTTGATCTTAGATAAGATTTTATAGAGCAATAGAAGTATAGAACTATTGAAAGTTTAAAAGTATTGTTGAACACTTGAACTAATGAAATCCTGGAGAAAAAAGGCAAGTAAGAATATTAAAGAGAAAGACAAAAAACATGTAGGGGTTTCTGAAATATGAAGAGATTGGAAATAAGAAAGATTGATTTGGAGAAATTAAGGAGGAGAGTAAAATTTTTACACGTTATCTAATGAAGGAGTAAAGAGTGAAAAAATTAAAACGTTAGGAAAACTATTCTATCTACCCATTTTTAAGTAAGTTAAGTTATTATTTTATTTATATATTTAAAAGAATTTCTTTCTTTTTATATTAAAAATTCTACTTTTATATTAAAAGAACTAAATATTATTTTTTTTAAACACCTATAAACTTATTATTTTTTAAAAATAGGCCCCCAATATTGGGGCCTAAGGCATTAAGTCTTACCTTCCATAACATTGGAGCCGGCCCTGACTGAAGTCAAACTCTAATTTGTAGTTGTCTTCCTTTTATATTGCTCCTACTGTTATTTTCTTCCTTGTGTTTAGACTTAATTCCACGTCTAACCGGCTAAAAGTATGGTAACAAAGGGTATTTCAAGATTTATTGCAGCTTAGAGATGTGGTACTTTATGGCACTAATTCTCGTTGCTGGATACCTCAAGAATGCTGAAGTAGCTGTGGATGCAATTTCAATTTGGTGAGTTCACAATTTTCTATGTGATATTGACATAATTTAATTTGACACGAACCCTTATTGGAAAATGACCAACTCTTTCGTACTGTGGACCAAAAGGTGATGCGAAATTTTCTTATTGAATTAATCTATTTACCATATTATATAGCAGTAATAAGTAGCGGTGCCAGTTGATTAAGGAATTTTCTAAGTTTAGAGTCAACGTGGCGTTATTAATCTCAATCGTATTGTTCTCACGGAAAGTACAACTAATAATTTTTTTGAAAATATTTATTACATTGATATCAATCCGCGAATAATGGGGACGGAGAGATAGAAGAGAAGATCTTGGGAATTAATAACTTTCGTTTTAATAATGTATTCAAAGTTGAAACCATTAACTATGTTTATCCTTAAAATGGATAAGAATTAAATTTATACGCGATTTTTAGGATATGTAGATTGATTCAATACAAGTGATTGAAGATGTTAGATAAATGAATGAAAGATAAAACGAATAATCTAACCAGTTGTAATGCTATGACCCAGCTGGAACTTGGGCTGGACAATAATTTTACCCTCGATCGGACCCTCGGTTCGGAGCCAATAAAGAATGAACAACGAACGATAAAGCAACAATTTTGCTATAGCTAGAGAGCAATAAAAATGAAATTGTATTCCTTTGATATGCGTGTTACAATGTGTCCATTCAATAAAAACTACCCCCTTTATATAGTAGGAGAGTTTCACCCCTAGTATAATTATAAGAAAGGTAAAAAATCTTCTTTTTTGTTAATCACTGCTACCGATACGGGCCGAGATCTGCGCCGTGATATCCGATGGGGTGCGGATATCGCGGCCCTCTGTTGGTCATGGGTAACCGTTATCATGTCTTCCGAGGTCTCGGAGCTCATTTCGGGATAGGAGAAGTAATATCTTATCAAGCCCGGTGAGGACCATTCCATTCAGACCTTAGTACGAGGTGTTCCGGCTTTGATTATGACCCTATATAATCGTGCCTTTGCTTCTTTTGACCCCGTATAGGTTACCCCCGATTTTTCCCGTATACAGATAATCCCCCCAATTCTTAGAGAGTAGGTTTGCCGAAATGATGGAAAACGATAGATGTGTCCCGGTTCTTTCCTTCATACATTACAACCGAAATGGCAAAAAAGTTGAAACGTCCCATCATTCATGTCGTTCTGACTTCGGGATACGTGTCAATCATCGGCTTCTTGTCACGCCCCGCCCGGCGAGGCCGCGACACGGGCACCGAACCCTGCTTGCAGAGTGCCGGCAAACCCTTCACCTGACTTCCCTTGTTACTTACAGGGTGTATCATACTCACATGGATTGCAAGCGATAATATAACAATGGTAGTAATAATAATAGCAATAACCTTCCGTGATACCGTACTATATCATAGGCATACGTTTGTACATAACGTGGCCAACTGGCTACAATACAAAACCATACAACATGGTACAAATGTTTGCCGACAAGGCAATTTAACTGCACATAGCCCAACACTTGTCTATACATATACTGACATTTGTCTATTGAGCCTCTATGGAAACATACAAAATACAACCTACGTCGGAACAAGGCCCCGACATGCCCACATTGCCTATACAAAATGCATACCAATGCTATGGCAAGTCCGGAGGATGAACCTTGCCAATATCTGCGGACTGAATAGCCTACTGTGGTGGGTGAGCTCCCTCTGTCAGTCTATCAGGACCTGCAGCACGACATGCAGCATCCACAGAGAATGGACGTCAGTACGGATAATGTACTGAGTATGTAAGACAGAAAACATAATGTAAGAACAACAGTATAAGCATCAGGATAAGAAATACATGACCTGTACCATCTGTATGCCTCTGAGGGCGGCTAACCATAGCATATTGGTGAGACTTATGCATTTACGTGTAACCTTTCTAACATTATCATATTCATACTCGTGTACATTATCATTATCCACATCTTATACATACGCCTCCGTAGGCTTGCCAATTTCATATATGTTATTGTTACTACAT